>JANFAE010000340.1:0-117932 GCA_024613145.1 Pisolithus marmoratus | reverse complement strand
GTAAGCTCCTATATGTATAGCGATCTTGGATTCCGCAAAAGCGCTCTAAGTGATAGCTATTGCAGTGTAAGCTGACGATGAGGGGGTGAATACGCGAACACTTACTGTACTTGGGCCCTCCCCCTCCTTCTGGTACTGTCCATGTGATATCCTGAGTAGGCACCTTGATATCACAAAGCTTGCAGTGGATGCAATTCTAAGTTGTCTATGTTAACTCACTTCGGACCCTACTTGTCGGAAACCCCCTGAGAATTGATGACCAGCTTTTTCCCTCCCCAGCCCTCCGACTCACCGTCTTCTACGGCAGATGTGAGTTCGTCATCAACATACTCATAAACCCCTGCAGGGCAAGCACGCCCAAGAAGTCCTGCATACTCCCCAACGTTCCGCTTCACGTGTTCCCTCCGCACTGCCGCATCTTCCACCCCATTTTCACGCACACGCAGGTGTATAGGCTGGTCCTCGGCGTGATTTGTACCCGTCAATGTGAGACTCGTGAGCAAATCTGTACTGAGCGGTGGCTGTGGTGGTGGGTATGTTATGCGTTTACAGCGTGAGGCAGGCAGTGTATGCGCTGCGTCGGACGTGCGTGACACATTCCTGAATGTCCAAGGTGTTCGTCCCTTCAAAAAGAGGGAGTCGAACCCAGAGTAAGCGATGCCCCCCAGATGCCAAGAGGTGTGTTGAAACTTGCACGGAGGTTGCGCACTTCGTGAAGGTCAGACCAAACCCAGCTGTCTTTGAGACTTGTCTCGTATGCGCTCATATCACTTAGACGCGATGATCCCGGCTCGGAAGCTGTACTCTCTTCATTGGTTTCGCAAAGTACATCGGCCGCGGCTTCTGCAGCTAGCATCCCACTCTTCATCGCGTTATGTGTACCTTTGATCTTTGCGATGTTTACGAACCCAGCGGAACATCCTATCAGTGCACCACCCGGGAAGTGAACACGAGGTACGGCCTGCAATCCACCCTCATTCAGAGCGCGAGCCCCATACGCGATACGAGTTGATGAACCGGAGAAAGGCGAGTGAGGTAAGGGTGATGCTTCATGCGCTTTTTGCAGAACAAACGGAGTGACGTCAAGATGCCAGACGCAGTAGAAGGAACATGGATGTTCGCACCTGCAATTCATTGTACGGGCTCATCCACGGGTTTGCATAATCCAGACCAATTACCAGCCCAATACTAACAAGCCGTCTGCCATGTGGTATACCCACCCTCCACCGTATGTCTTCCAGTCGAGAGGCCATCCTATAGTATGCACGACTTCTCCAGGCCTGTATTGACTAGGATCGACGCGCCAGACCTCTTGAGGCCGATCCCGTAAGTTTGAGGGTCAACGTCGCGTCGTAAGTCGAACTTATTGATCAGCTCCTTAGAGAGACCCGTGTGCACCTTCGGCAATGAGCGTGACCTTGGCACGGAATTCCATGCCTGGCTCGAACGTTTCCTTCATGTTGAAGTTTTTGTCGAGACCGACCTCGTTAGTACGAACACCGAGGACTCCCTTTCCGTCGTCGTTGTATACGATACCTGCCCCGGCGAAACCAGGATAGACCTCTACACCACATCTCCTCTGCGATAGTCCCGAGCCAAGAGGTGAACTGCGAGAGTGAGGCAATGTAATTACCGTCGTTGTTCATCTGTGGCGGGTGAGGGATTGGGATGGCAAGTGAACTGGTTAGGAATTTCATGGTAGACGAAGTCGCGGGCTGCTTAAGCGGGTGGTCTGGTCGGGAAGACCAATCTGGGAGGAGTTCGTTGAGAGCGCGGGGCTCTATGACAGCCCCGGACAATATATGGGAGCCTGTGGGTGAACCGCGCAGCCATGTGAGACGTCGAGAAAAACGAAGCCTAAGGATGTCACAGCTCACCGACTTCTGCACCCTTCTCTAACACGACAATCCTGAACTCTTTCCCGCGTTCCTGCTCGAGTTGTTTAAGCCGAATGGCAGCGCTGAGCCCGGCTGGGCCACCGCCGACTATGCAGACGTCCACATCTTCTGAGATCCGTTCTACAGCAGAAGGGTCGAATGGTTGCCTTTGCCTCGTCGTCGAGACATGCAACGTCCTTGCAATACGAGAACCGACGACAGATCGCCGTCGCGCACATGCCAGCATCCTGTTGAACGTCTCCGGCGAACTTGTCTCGCGTTCTCAACTTTCCGTTGTCACAGGCGTCGGCCGACAAGAAAGAGTTGGATATTTTCACATGCCACCAGCGAAACCATTTGCATTGGAAACACCACAGGTATGCTATGCTTTCAAGCGATTGTTTCATTACTGGTAAGAGGGTAACCTTGGCCAACTTTTTCATGTTGGGGGAACACGTTTTGTCACACCTGACGCACAACGAAATCAAGGAATGCAGCGGGACGTCGGCGAGTCGCCACACGCTCGTGTTCATCAAAAGCCATATGAGCGACTGCGGTTCTGCGAGTAGCACAGGGCGAACCGGATCTAGCTACTAAATTTTCACAAGAAAACAATCGAGGCTAGAATCCGCAGCGACGGGTGTCGTAGTCGGCCGGGCATTCAGCATCGTGTTGGTAGCTGACCGTCTTCCTCTGCGGAACTCGCGCCGTCCACTTCAAAAGTGTCGGAACAAATTTACTGGAAAGGGCTACCATCGTGAGTCTGATCGGTTTTCTTAAATCCTGGCTTTCCCCTATTTTGATGCCTTGTCATTCATAAGGTCCGCTATGCACGTCATCTATAACCCTGCCAGCTGTAAGTGTGACCTTGCATCCATACCAATCTCCCGAATGGGCCCTGATGTTTAATATCACCACTCGGAGTTTGTCTTGCTTCACAGAATGCCTCCGCGAGGCAGCGGGTGTACGTGTGCGGGGAAATAGGCCGAAACTTCATCGTCGTCTTCCTTTACCCCATGCCCCACCCGCAATCATTCCCCAATTTGCCAGCAGTGATCTTGTGTCTACGTAGAGGTTACGCCCCCGCCCACCCCATCAATCACGTTTCGTGTGACGATGATCTAGACTATAAGATGGGCGATGTCGGCGCGGCGTAATATGTCCTGGAGAGGTTGTGTCGTTCAATGAATGACGTCGACGCACGCGAGGCTGGAAGGCTTGCACTCTCAAGAGTCTTTCTCGTCAACTCGGGTAGTGTCCGTATCGGCGATCCCGCTTGGTACACGGTCTCCCACAGCTCACCCGCATGGCTACCAAGATTTCAGGGTCGGTACACCAGAGCAACGCTCTCTTCCGGTCCTCGGCAGACACGCCATAAAGGCATGCTCACCCGGCGTCATCAACATCAGGCATTGCGATCAAACCACTGAGATCGCGCAAACAGCAGGCAACCACAGCCTTGGTAAACGGATCGCGTAGCTCGGTAGCTCTGTCGGGTCGTCCATAATTGTGGTACCACAACGAAGTGCATATGGAGAATTTCTTTCACCTTTCATTTCACTCTTAGGGCAAGAGACCCTTGACGTCCTACACGTCACTTCCCATCATGGGACACAGCCTCCTCTCCGTGTCCCCATCGATAATCTATGGGACCTCTTAAGGTAACACTGTATGGGTACTTCACTTCGGAAAAACATACGTTGACGTCAGATTAAGCGCGCCATTTGCACACCCATAACAACCTGTTTCAAGGGACAACGTGCTGTTCGTGGTGTAAAACACGACGTGGGGGAAAGGGAAACTCGCGTGTCAACTTTTAAATTTGTGTGGCTTTTCATGCCCGCACCAAGATGAGAGGAGTAAATGGATAGCCAACTCAATGACCAGTGAGCCATGCGTTGACAACGAATGACTCGCCATCACGCCCTCCGGGATGGAACCTCGCATTGTCAAACTGCCCAGCATTTATTAATATCATCGTGTTCATCAAACTAAGCGTGTCCTATTCACTCGACAGTAGATGTCTTACAAGCGGCGGCAAAAGTTGCTTCACGACCAGATCACGTTAGTGGCCTTCGTCATCGATCAAGTTGGGAACAGTGTAGAACACTGTCCCATCACTCTCAATTTCGATTGGGGGACCCCCTGTGGCAGGGCGGAGCTTCTAGCTATTTCCCGCCCGCCCTTCCACGTCGCGCTCTCCAGTACCTGCGCAAGTGTCAACTGGTCCTTGCCCAGCCCGTATTTACGCCTGATACCATCGGCAATGCGATCTCTAACAAGAATAGTCAATGATTGGTTTGGGGGCTATGGTGTATTGGTGACACTAACAGCCCCATAACGGTCATGGCTCTCCACTCAACAATGGCAGGGTGAGAGGGTTTCAACCGAGGAATGTCGCTCCCATGCGCATAACACTCTGGAGGCAAAACAGCTGGGCGAAGGGTCAAGACACCCAAGTCAACTAACAAGCCCCCTGTTCCAACTTGTCAAGACAGGGAGCGGATCCGAAATGAACTCCTAACTCGTACCATTGCGATATTCTGGCAGTCCTGTCAGATCTTCTACCCCATCGAACTTCCACCCAAGGACCTTTCTATAGGCTCCATGAGGCTGTATGTGAGCCACCCCGTCAGCTTGTGGAACGGAACCAAGTCGTCTCCCTCAGCTTGACCGGGTTGGTTCAATGCCGTACATGGCCAGACATCTCCAAGTGCAATGCCCCCGAGAGTCAACCTTGAAGGCCAAATCGGGGCCAAACCTTCAATCAAAGCAGTCCACAAGGAGAATATGTGAATACGTCGAGTCGAATCCTCGAATCTTGATTCCTTTTCAAGAAAATCTGGAATTCGTGCCATGAACAAACATGATAAACTGGGTATATGTGATCAAATGTGTACCAATGATGCTTCCTGGTCTTTCGTCTTCACCAAAGAATTGAGGGTTCGCTCGAAGGGTCGTGCTGAGGTTAGACAGGAGGGATGTTCTTCCTTCGAGACCAACCATTACGTTAGAATCACTGACTTGCATCGCCTTGGCAACTTTATCAAGCGTAATCTGGGAGAGCCCCTGAGCTGCAAGGATGCGTGTCACATGTACCCATTAGCTAGCATGCACCGTTGAGAATTGAGGATGATAAGAACCATCTACTCTGAAAGGCTGCGATGCAGAGCCCGAGAATAGGCCATCCATAAACATGTGTACGCTTGCGACACCTAACCCTTCGGACCGGCTGAACGCCTGCCCAGTCGCCTTTTCAGTGTAAGACCACTGGTTCCCTGCCCCTGCATCAAGCAGAACAGACACGAGGAATAAATCGATCAGGCGTTTGCATTTCTCTTTGTCGTCTATAGGCGTTTCTAACGTATCCCAGTTGCGAAGCATGGGTTCGATGCGAGCCTGACCTGCATCGAGGTGGCGCCAGCGTCCATGCGAGGGGATCTGAGAAGGGAGTCACAGGAACAGCTGAGCCAACTTGTGGGTTAACGAGGCGATCGTGATGCGCTCACGGCTGAAAAGTTGTTCCCGAAGTCTCTCTAGGAAAGGGAGATTTCGTTTGATGCTGAACGTCAGACAGAGGGGTCAATACAATACCTCGATGACACCCGCACAGAATTCGATCACGGCATCCTCCTTATCTGGGCGGTAATCAAAGTATTGCAGCTTACCCTGTTTCGCAAGATCGTGAACTCGGGAACATCGCTCTCTGATAGAGGGTAGGGTTCGCAAATACAATGCCCGAGTAACAGCATTCTCTGGACTTAGGGCCAACATTGTGACTTTGATCGGTGCGAAGATGTCGCGTTAGGAGTCAGTTGTAATGTGGTTTGGGGGAGCGACAGCGGATGTCCCTAGACAACAGTCAAGCGTCGGGAGTACTCGTATCGGGACTATCAGGACAATATTTGATAACGGGTGGCGACAAACCTTATACTCTATTGAACTGAGCGGCTTCGAACCCTCTACCAAGCCTCATCGATCATCATAACACCCGAAGTCAGCTGCGACCGTGCCTCGAGGCCAGAAACTTGGCCCATCTGCCCATGCCCGTGGTTCACACGTCCAGCGAAGCACCGAAGAGCACCGAGTTTCATCGGGTGTCAAAAACCGTGCTACGTGCTCCCCACGTTGTCCAACATGTCCCGACGCAATTTGCATTTACCCCGAAGGTAACTACCCCAGAACCCTCAGGTCTTCCCGCGAAATAGAACCAACACTCAGGATACTGGCGTAATTGTCTCACCGCGTGCGATGGCGCCATTGAGTCTTGACAGAAGGAAGCACTGACAGATGACTGTCAGTGCGCAGATGCTTTGGTGGTCACTTCGGAGTACCGAAACACCCTCGAAGCACTTAGTCGAACTCGGGAGTGTTGATGGTCTCGATGGCCAATACCTCCATCTCCCCATCCGCACGTCTTTGGCCACATGGTAAATCCGCCCTTCGCTGATAACGTGAGGTACCAACACCAGAAACTGCATCATTCGTGATCAATACATATCGAGCCAAAACTAAATAGTACACGAGAACTTCATCAGGTAGGCAATAACACTAACTACTTTGTCAGTCATCTTTTATGCAAGCCCAGCAACCCCTCGCTTGCAGTGGTAGCAGAGTCCATCCCTGCTGCCCGTGACAACTGGTCGTGCCTCCTCCAGCCTATCAGGTGGAACACGTCAGTCCGGATAGCCGTGGCAGCTTAACAAACCGACCTTCGTACACATGTTGAATGGCAAACTGTGCAATTGAGCGGATGAAGAGCACTGTTCCGACAGCGAGTTGAGTTGCAGTCAATCTGAACAAGTGGTAGTAAGTAATGCTGACGCATGTATAGGGATACGGAACACCCAAACGCTCACCTTTCTCTCACTCGACGGTTCGTCGTGACCACAGGAGCATCTTGTCTTATACACTTCGCGGCGGCACATTATGATATTACAAGTGGTGGGGTAGGACTGTCGGTGCAAGTGAGGAGATATGGATACCCGTGGAGACTGGAGACTGGAGTAAGGAATGCGAAGTAGAGGGGCTGATGGATGCGGGGTTAGCTGCTGTGTTGGGGATCGGATAGCAGGTCGAGTAGAATATTTATACCCTACCATCGAAACCCTGGAAATTCCGCGTATTGAGTGGTGGCAGAGGGGGGGGGAGATGGATGGTTAACGTGGACCATGAGCGAACCCCCCATCAACGATCGGACAATGCTTTTTTCAACAATCTGTATCGATCATCGTCAGCTGGCCGATGCAAATATTTCGAGCGCATCACATTGAAGAAGACAGGCAACATCGATTTATGTCCGGCTCGCAGGCCTTTTTTTTTTCACTTCACAAGTCAGGTAACTGACTACATTCGCGGAGTCTGGCACAGCGACACATGATCAGTCGCACCGGGGACATATCGAGATTGGTCGTGTGTCCATAAATTCTCTGACTTGCCTTGCTGTATGAAGCGAGTTCACCGACAGGTTGGCTGGCAGTGGTTAACGTGGGAGGGCCACAGCTGAGGCTCTGCACCGCGAGAAGATGAAAAACGCTTATTTACGTTTAGAACTTCTGCTCAGATCAGCTAGTGTTATGCAGCAATAACTATGGAGTATAACAGTGTTAGCAGGCGTGCAAAATAATTAAGGGCAAGTTTCTTGTCCACACAGCACCCGTTCACGAGGCAGCAGATTCATCGTGCCCTTGTAAATTTGGGCTCCGAGCATCACCGAAAATTTACGGCGCAATCATACAGTAATTACATCGACTGAGTTGGCTGCCAGTTTACGGCGGGTGGACGTCGAGTGGGTCAGTGTGGAAAGCGGTGAACACTTGAGTCTACGGGACAAACGGTAACGCATTGTGGAAATGCATTTCTTTTGTGAAAGGTGCCAAAATGCACCAGAGGGTCCAAGCCCGAGGAGGTAAATACAGGGCGTGAGCAACGCTCACAGTATCGTGATCAGTGCTGAACAGTCTGCGACTCGCATTTCCAGAAGCGGTCGTCCCACCACTCGCCGCTGACGCGTGTAGCAGTAAGACCCCTTTCAAAGTTGTAACCAACGTAGCCGTCGGTGGGACGGCTCAAAAACCAAAGCTCAGACACCCTTAATCCACGCAAATAATCTCGCATCTCCGGGTATTTCTGACCCACACCCTGAGGTCCGTGGCTGTCATCCGACAAGGTAAAACGCCCACCCAAGGCATGAATTAACTAATGAAAGACATGAGGATACACATTTAGGGTAATTTTCTGCACGCACCTCAACGACATCCCTCCCAGGATAGCAAGTGTCCCACCCTTTCCGCAGCGCAGCCGCGTTGAACTCGAACAGGGCACCATAGCTGGTAGCGAATGAAATATTTCGCTCTAACCTTTTGTAGGCGTTCGGATACTCCGAGAAACGCAAGCCAGGGTTGTAAAGCCTACAAAGGTCCAAGTGTCCGATAATTTCCGGTCGGAAACGTTTCAATAACGTGTATTGCGCATCAAAATAAGCTGAGAGAAACTGGTCCATGTGACTAGCACAGGGGGTGTCAGCATCGGTTGTGGATACAAATTTGCGTAAAGCGTCATCGAATGTGGCGCGGTCAAAATCGATGGGTAGTCCGTGAACGTGGTGCACTGAACCAATGATGTATTCGATGCGGTTAGAATGTTCCGAAAGAATGCTGGAGAGCATATCTAGATCATCTTCGGTGATGTGCTCGGTTTCGAGGCCGACCAGAAGGGTGATTTGGGAAGCGTAGGCTGACTTGAGCTTATGAGCTTCGTCCAGGAAGTCCGTAAATTGTTTCATGAGGCTAACAGGCGACAGCCCTGCTTCTATCTACACCCGGGGGTATGAGCCAGTCTCAGCACCCTCATTCGAAGAGAAGATGGAACCTCTTCTGGATACAAATGGTCTAGACTGTACCGGGGAACATGTTCAGTGAGTCCGTAGACTCGAAAGCCTTGTTTGATCGCTGCCAGTACGACCTCTTCCAGGGTTCCTTTCGCATGCTTGCAAAACTGACCAGAGTGCGAATGGTGACTAAAAGGCATAATCTACCCAGATCGTTGCAGGTGAGTTCCGCCGTGCACAGTCCAGGTCAAGATAATGACATATATTATGTAATCATTCACTTGGAAGGTAATCAGCTAAGTCAATCTCAAGAGCATCACTTGTTAATTCTTCGATACCCCGCATCGAGCCCATGCAGGCTGCGACGTGGTAACTAAGGCCTACCATAAATGTCATCTACAGGTCTTCAGACGATGGGGAACCGTGAAAAGGGGTAGTAATGGGCGTATGAAATTCGAAAACCTAAGTTCGGCTTCTTGCCCGGAGGTATTCAATTCACATTCACGTCATACGTAAACGCTGCGATTGCAACATGTATGATACAATCTGTGGCGTAGCGCGAAGCGAGAACGTCTCGAGCTCTACACATATCGGCGAAGTACATATTATGTATGAGTCCTAAGATACCGACGGAATATAACGTACGACCGTCAAGGGGAGGTCGCAACTGTCGGAGCCTTTTCATTAATTACAAGTAATATGAGCAGTGGCTTGTACAGAAGGAGGGGCGTTTCGACTGCGGCTAGACCGCCTAGACGACGACGGCGTTGAAATCGCGTTTCCAACTCCCCTCCCTCTATTCGAAGAAGCTTTTCCGGATCTGCATCACCACCTCCACAGGTGTCTGCTTGTTCCAGGGCATTTGGAAGTACAGCCAACCCCACCATGTTTTCATAGCGGCAGATCTCTCCCTTTCTTGTCGCTTCCTCTCAAAAGCGGCGCGATATCGTTCGTATGATTCGCGAAACGATCGTTCCACGCGCGATGAAAAAATTAGTTCACCACGGGGGTTGCTCGCAGGCGGAATCGGGGATATGGGAACAGATGTACTCCGGTCGTATATTGTCGTTTTCGAAGGGGGCTTCTCGAGGGATGTCTGCGGCCGGGGGTAGAAAAATGGCAGGGGATTAAGCAAAACCTTGGACCGCAATGGCGGCTTCCGGACATTGAGATACATATTAAACGAGCGAAGTGCTTTGTTCGCATGGGGGACGTAGCTTCGGAAACGCCTGTGGTCAGTAACATCACGGACTGATAAAGGTAGTGATATGTACCGGTTAGCGTAAGCAATCTTCTCAGCATACATCCCGCTTGCAAAGAAGAGAAAGAGGGCAGTGGACAGCAACAAACAAGAGGCCAGAGGGTATGTAGGGGTGAAGTTTGACAGCATGATCTTTTCCGTAGACGTCTGGGAAGGCGCTTCGGAGGACATAGGTATACGGTATGTCTAGAAACGCCGTCTGCAGCAAGACTTCGGACAAGAGGAACACTGATAGCAACAATAAGGTTAAAAAGGAACACTACTGTTCTATTAGCGATGGATGCAAGAGCTTGTGAAAAACCGCTCACACTGATAACGGGACTTTCTGCGCTGCAGAGAGGCAGCGTTGGTCTTTAGTCTCTCCTCGAAAAGGAGTACATCACGGTAGGTTGCTGGGTCATTGGGTGGGTGGAAGGATGCCCGTGGCTGGTGTGACGCGTGGCGAGGACCCATGCACGGAGGTTGTTGTGACTGAACAGTAGTTGGCCTTCACTTGGACAGGGTCGAATTGCAATGCAAATGGCGGGGCGGCTGAAATCTGATCGCAGACAGGTGGTATGCATCACGTGACTATGACCCCCCGTGGCGTGTTCAGCGCGAGGCATCGAATTCTCTCTCCATTCCACCTTGTCGGCCACAGTCGGAAACAATTCAGAATTGTCGATGAGTCTGCTTGCCTCCATCTCTTTGTTTGCGCTCGTCGTCGGTCGCCCAATATTGCCTGGCACCGAATTGTAAGTAACGAATACGGCTGGCCACATCATTTTCATGACACCCGTCATCCTCCAGAAACGTTCAGTCTTTCCCTGAGCCCGAGGCTGCCCAGAGTACCTTCCAGATCGGTGCAGGGTTGGTGCTTTTCTTCCACTTGCATTCCTCATGTCTTTCATCATGATGACTGGTTTTCATTCCGCTTCGACATAATTAGCAAAGATGCATACAGGAGTGATGCGGCTCGCGTGTCGTCCATGACTTCGGATGATGGAGAACAGAAGGAGTACCTTTTACAGGTAATCCCCTCGACTGGGGAGCCATTGGTGTCCTTTAAGGGCCCGTCCACCCTTGGACGGCACGCAGGGTGGATCCCACGGCAGCCTGTATACGGCTTTAGACAAGCAAATCCTTGAACTTGATGTTGCACGCAATAACGAGGAGTTGAGCGACATAGTCCGCGCGCCGATCAACCCTTCCGCCAATGTCAGTCGTTCCGCGCAATTCGACAGCGACCAACGTCAGCCGTCCTTCTCGTTGCTGGTGCTGGCGCTGTCCTGCGTAGCTGCATTCTTGGCCTTGTCTTGTATCATGCTGGCCCTGTATATCACAAAGTTTCTTGTTTCCCACATGCTCGCCTCGAGGAAAACATGGGAACTGTTACCGCACTTCCAAAAGTCAAGTGCGCCTATTCCACAACTAGAGGCTAAAGTCACGCAAGGTCATACGCAGCTAAATTCCTGTCATTCGGTGGAAAAGAGCGGTTTGTGCGATGAGGGGATTGCCAAATATGCCGATACTACGTCAGATGTTGATTCGGATGGGGATGACATTGAAAAGTATCAAGACGCCTTGGACATGACTCCGATTCGCCCCATTTGCGATCTTCCCCCCGACGTCACCGGAGCTCCCACAGATCACTCCATGGAAAAGTCGCAGCCTCCACCTACCTTTTCATCTGTTCAAGCTTCACCCTGTGACCCAGACAATTCCGTGACAAAGGAAGTATCCTCCATGCTTTCCCGGCCATTGTGGTCAGTTCGTGCCAGTGCATCCCCTCCACTTGGCTTGGTTCCGTCCCGGACTGCTCATGGCGAGGCAATTCTGCCTCTCGTGCATGGTCGCCGACGCGCCTACCGGTCGGCAGTGCCCGAATTTGATATTGCCCTCGCCCTCCAACTGCATCCAGGACTTGGGTTCAGTGCTGATTCGGCATGGGTGGTTCGTTTTTTGATGACTATCTTCGGATGGTTTGCAGTCGCACTGTCTACAAATCGGTGATATCCGATGCTTGTGATGACTGAATGGCGATGCCAACATAGCGTTTGCGAACGTCATATATGTTCAATCATCCGCCTTACGAAACGGATCACCTTATGCATTCCGCCTATTCATTATGCCTCTTCCTTCCGTTAGCCCTTAGCCCGTTTTTGTTCGCCCTTGCTCCATTATGGTCATCCCCTCGGCTTTCTGTCACGGCACTTTTTGCATGATATTGAACTTACATTGGATACTGTCTTTGCAACTCACGGAACACACACTCATACGCATCACCGCACATTTTCGTCACACGCTGATTCCCGCAACTTTCACTGCTGCCTGTCTAAGCCTTTATACCTGCTTCGAGTGCATGGCCGTTTTTGTTTAATGGTAGACCTTTTTGGGTTATCCGTCATTAGGATTGCATGGGTTTATCTTAGACGTTTGGGCTCAATTAACTGTTGTCACTAGCATTGATTAAGGATGAACATCACAGCAAATGTTGCTTTGTCAGAGACTGAAATATGCTTATGTAAGCAGTCAATCCAATGGCTTCATGAGGCTCAGGGCATTTGGGTCCTAACTGCCGCGAAACCCAACCTGCTCAGCGTAACAGGCGGGCGACCAGTTCGTGTCACTGATCCAACCGGATTCTGTTAGGAAATATCATGTCTCACGACCGGGAAGCACTGGTATGTCGCCCCGAGGTCTACAGCTTGCACACGCGTCGCTCATCTTCGACAACTACAGTGGAATACTGGTCGTGACGAATCGGTTGAAGTGAATCAGCGTGCATTGATAGACAAGGTGCTTGCGCGGTACTCCGGCGAGTTTACGGGTGAGATTCCTGTCTATGTATATGCTCGTAACTTCACGTGGTTATAATACTGCGCAATAGTATTCCGGGAACTCCTCCAGAACTCTGACGATGCTCGATCATCCGCTGTTGAGATTCGTTTTGAGACTGAGCAGTACGCTCGCAAGGATAGAAGTGACAGTAATGAGCCGCAGGCCCTGCCTGATTTGAAGACCGCACCTGTACGAGCGTTATGTCGAATGCGCTAGTTCCCAAGTTTGACGGAGTTACATTCTCATTCAGGCCGCACAATGGACGTTTAGAAATAATGGCATAACTTTTAGAGACGAAGATTGGTCCAGGCTGCGGAAGATTGGTGCGTGAGCCCAATGACTTACTATCCTTTGATCCTCACGTTTATGTCATGAAGCTGAGGGGAATCCTGACGAAGAGAAAATCGGAGCATTTGGTGTCGGTTTGTTGCATTAAGCTTTTCCCTCGTGCCGTCGGTTCTCAAGTCAAACCAACTAGGCTTTTACAGCTTGTTCTCAGTAACTGAGAATCCGTTTGTCTCATCTGGAGGTAATTTTGTACTCTCTTCTTGAATGTGGATGTCAAGGGGATATTTTCAGGTCATGGAATGCAATTTTACTGGAAAGACAACAAAGATCAGGTGTGATCGGGCGTTGTTCGAACCGAGCAAGTTTACTTATTCGAAAGACTAGTTACACGTCCGTCGAGGTGACCTGCCATCAAAAGGAAATTCTGACCAGTGGACGACGTTCGAAATGACATTGCGAGAACCAGGTCCGATCCCGCCAGCCTTCGACTTGATGCGATTCCTGGCATCCTCGATCACCTTCATGGTTCACCTGAACGATGTTAGCGTTTACGTCGACCACTTTCGTATTGGACATTTGACAAAGTCCACTGGCTTGCCACGAAAGCTCGACATTCCCAAAGGATTAAAGAAGTCCAGTAGCCTCAATATCATGCATATCCAGAATATTCAATCCCACCGTATGTTGGACTTGCTTCCGATCGCTGTGTGGAATTGACGATGCTGTAGAGATCAGAATAGAAGCTGAGGTCATGCGAGCCGTATATACTATGACTGCTGAGAGACGGCCAGTGCTACAAGCATCTGAGCCGCGTAAGCCACAGGGCGGGTTTTTCTCATCGCTCCTCTCGTCTTTCACGACTTCATCCACCTCTCGACGACCGGTATCCCCGCCGGTACCGCAGCTGCCTCCCAGAGCCATGACAGAGCTTCACCAGACGAGTGTGACACTCACGGTGTTCACTGCTGATGTCAACGTTAAAGTTGACAAAAAACTCTCTGCAGAGTTGCTGCGTTCAATGAAGAAGAATCCACCGCAGCAGCTCAGGTACAGCCTCATTTACGTACGTGATCGCTGGACCTCTCTGGCTTAAAGTCTGACGTAGAAAAATGTAAGACTGGGAAGGACGAGTATGATATGAGCATCGCCGCTGAGAAGGATCAACCAGAATGTGCGGGTGGCGTTTTCCAAGGTCTTCGAGCGGATTTGGATGGGTCCGTCCTCCTGAGTTTACTTTAAGACGAAGGTACTTACTGTTACTCTCAGGGCAGGCCAAGCTCGGTTGTTTATCGTATGAGTTTCCGCATTAACTTTGCGCGCGCTCACCGAGTGCGTTGCGCAGGGCCACGCTACAGCGCAGACGACGGGTATAGGAGGACATATGGCATCGCGCTTCATACCCACGGTTGAGCGCGAGTCCATAGATTTGGTGTGAGTTTTGTAGCGGCTGCAATTTATTCGCACTGACACCTAGTCTTCAGTGACAAAAACGTTGCTGGTATGTAGATATGTGTCAAATGCGACTCGAACTCACCACTGGACAAGTCTGGAATAGAGAGCTTCTTTATGTCGGAGGTTTCTTATCCCGTGTAGCGTACGATCTAGAGCTCGCTACTATCAACCATCTTTGGGAAGAAGCGGCAAAATCAAGAGGTAACGCCGATTTTCGCCCGGAACTTGAACTAGAAGATTGGCTTCGCCAACGCTTCGTCCACGTTCTCAAGTTCTTCACTTTTCGTGCGTCGACACCGTCGTCCGAGGTTTCTCACCTACTTGAGGTAGCATTCTATGGTTGCTCTACTGACACTTTGAAGTTACTTTCATCTGGTGGTGTTCGCAGCGCCATTGATATCAAGGAACCTGATCCCACTTTCTCCCAATTCCTGAAATACCTTCCAGTTCTCCCCGAGATTGTGGCGCGCGAAGGAGCTCTAACAGTTAAAGCCCTACAGAATCAGGGAATGATTTCACCCATTACCTTCCACGATGTTTTATCAGAACTACGCCAGCACCCCTTAGACGAACAAGAACTAGTCGCATGTCTCAAATGGTGGACTAATTTGCCATCCAGTAATTCTGCCATCGACATGGACAGAATACGTGTGGAACTGCTTAACGCAGCTGTTTTATGCCCCAGTACTGGCGATGGCAAAGTACTTCCTCTATCTGCAGTGCAATACTTCATCAATCCCCGAGGTGTGGGCACGCACATCCCCTTGGACGGTCCACTTCCAAGGTCACTCGCTCCGCTCAGTGTTACTCGAGACTTCACATCGACACAGCTCGTCTCCTTCGGTTGGAAGGAACTGACGGTGATCGATTGGTTACAATATGTTGCCAAACCGGACACAATGGCGGATAACCCTGCTTATGACTTTACGAAGTCAGTTGAGTGGTCAGAACGCGTTTTGTCCATCCTCTCCCGTACCTGGTTCTCCTTGTCGAATGAAGGGCATAATTCCGTGAAGGCGCTCTTCTCTGGCAAGGAATGTGTACCGACTACGCGTGGCTTACAGACTCCAGATCGGTCATACTTTCCGACAGTGAAGATCTTTAGTGACCTCCCAGTAATCAACATTTCCGGAATTCCCATTAAGGGGTCGATGGAAAAGATGTTACTCTTTATCGGTGTGCGAAAACATGTTGACCTTCAACTGGTATTTGACCGGTAAATAGAGGTATAATAGAGGACTGGACGTAATCTGATATCTTTGTTAGGATGATCAAGACTGGAGATTGGACCATACCGGACCTCATAGGATATCTTGTCTCCGTTAAGGATGATTTATCCGCTGAGGAAATATCTAGATTATCAGCGACAAGTGCCTTCACCGAAGAAGGAGGGGATATCGATGCGGGCACGAAGAGGACTAGGCGCCGGGCTTGCGAACTATATGAACCGGTTGACATTTTTCGTCAGCTGAAGTTGCCTGTTCTAGACTGGGGTGAGAAACCCAAGTGGAAGGGCACTTCTGAAGAAGGCAAGCGAAATTTGTTGGCTTCGATGTATCATATGCACGTCTAATTATTCTTTTTCCTCAGCCAAGCTTTTGTTTCGTCTCGGTCTACTGCGCATTCCGCCTTTACGTACCATCATCCAGCTTTGTACCTCTGCGGATACAAGTATCAGGACCGTAGCGTTCAAGTACTTGTGTGACAATATTCCGGTGAAATACCCTGACTACAAGCCCGATGACTTCGCGGACCTCCCATTTGTACCTGCGGAAAATGAAGATGGCTTTCATCTAGACACCATCCGAGAGGTACGCTCCTTGCGAACGTCGTATTACAGTGCTGACTCTTGTATAAGGTCTTTGGGAACCCTCAGTGGAAACTTCTGGGGCTCTCTGTTGTGCAAACTGACAACCGGAAAGATGTTGCCAGTAAGCTTGGCGTACAAGAACATCCACCAGCATCTAGGCTCCTTTCATTATTGGAGAAGACACCACCTCAGACCGAAGTCATGGCTCGACAATGGTTTGAAATACTGTCTGAACACATCACAAGTACCTTTCCAGACTGCTGGATGTTTACATCAGCTGATACTTGCGTAGGTTTTCACCCTGCTCAACTTAACACATTGTCGAAGATACCAATTGTACCGAGCAAAGGATCAGGCTCGCAGCCAGTACGATGGTTAGCTCCCAGTCAATGTTATTTGGGCAAGAAAACTGGGGGAGAGTTTCATTCAAAGCTGTTTATCTTCGTCGACTTTGGA
Organism: Pisolithus marmoratus; assembly: GCA_024613145.1. NCBI lineage: Eukaryota > Fungi > Basidiomycota > Agaricomycetes > Boletales > Pisolithaceae > Pisolithus > Pisolithus marmoratus. The sequence goes on along the minus strand of JANFAE010000340.1, from coordinate 101,139 downwards.
GTCAACGCGAACCGATTTCTTAGTGCATGTGGCTCAAAGAATGAGCCATCTGTTGAAGAAGTTGCTGAGATCCTGCTGGCTGATCCTCGAAGGTTCTATGACATGGCGGGAGGCTTCGAAAAGTGCGACTGTTGTCCTATTATACATGATGTCATTCTAATCTTCTTATAGCTTCCTTACAGAACTGCGCAATCTTGCTGTGAATCGGCGTCTGTTACCTACGGCGATTGTCAACAAAATGAGGACCTCTCCGATTCTACTTGGTATTCGTCGTCAGAAACCTACCAAGACCACTGCGAACAGTACACAAGAGCCAGATGAAGATGGATGGGAGTTTCAGCACAACTTGCTTAAAGCACGCGATATTGTGATTGCTGACGATACCAATGCCTACCAACTGTTCGGAGATTCGATCTTTGCCGCACCTCAGGAAGACTTGTTAGAGGGTGAGTCGCTGCATGCAATGTGTAGCTGCGGTTGACTCACAATTATAGATTTTTATACTTGGCTGGGATGCAGGTCTTTGAGTGATGTTGTTCGGGAAGAGTACAAAGTTAGCCGCGAAATACCCAACACAAAGACCGCTGCAGAAACACGTGCACTTGTGTTGGAAAGACTCCCCTTATTTCTCCATGAGCATACACATGCTCGTACAAAGGTCTCTTTTTCGTGGCTCTCTAAACCAGACAATTTTAAGGTTAGGGTATTCGGGAAATTGACAATTGTTAAAACTCTCGACTCCGATAACCTTCGCTCACTGCGTACGCAGGATGCGTCAGCTGCTGCGAAGCGGATCGGGCAAGGAGCCATAGAGCTATGGCTTTCTTCCAGTGGACAGGTGGACATGTATGAGTGAGTCGCCTGGCCTGCTATTCCTGTGGCACCTCCTAAGCTTGTCACGCAGGGTAGCAACATCACTGTGTCGGCTGTTGTTCGAGACAGTGAAGGTCAACGATGCATTGCTCTTTATGACCATTTTGTCAACCGACTTGAAGGCACTCAGGCGACGAGGTTACAATGGCATGTCTGTACCGTTAGTGAGGTCGTTCTCTTTCTGACGGATCATGCAGTCGACAAGATTCTCAAGCAACAACATGACAAACAACTGGCGGAGGAAGCTAAGAATCGTTATCTTAGTTCTAATTCACGCTTCGTCGAAACACCTACTCCACATTCCGATACTGCATCTGTTCGTATACGACCCCCCGTACAACGTCCGGAGATTCCGGGGAAACGGGAAAATGGTCCAGGTTCTCCAGCTCTTCCAAACCCGCGGGAACCACAACCATCCCAACAAGTCTTGAAAGAGCCCGACGCATCTACCGACCGGGCCATACAGGGGGCGAAACCCCTTAGCAGTACATTACAGAACTTGACACGCAAATTGATAGGAACAGCTCCACAGAACCTTTTACAAGAGGTCACGAAGGTCGCGCAACCGCAGTAAGTCTGTACTGGACCATTTGATTCTCTTATAACTTGTTGTAGACGTTCCCAGGAAGTTACTCCTCAAACCAACATACGTGGGCCTACGTTTCCTTCTTTCCGTTGTCCGTGGCTAATCGTGGCTCTTCAGGTGCCAATGTGAATATGGCAATAAGGGCATGCCGGCCGGAGCAAGGGACGCTCCTTCACAACAGACAGAAGATGGAAACGATTAAAGAATCTTTGGACGAAGGATACTGTGATGTTCCTGGACAGGTTGGGGAATTGGACCACTTAGGTTCTGTCGGCGACGTCAAGGTCTTTGTTACGAGAGGTCATCTTTTAGCGTCTGTCGTCACGTCGAGGGCTTCCTAACAAAGTCGCAGATGTGCCTGAAGCAGGAACTTTCATGACACGGAAGTTTGAAGTACTAGCGCGATTCATCCATGTCATAGCCCCATTGAGCAAGGTCTATGGTCTTCCGACAACTGCGCTGCACATTTTCTGTGACTCGGCTGGGGGCTTGATTGCCTTCAATCGCAATGGCAGTCTTTTCCTGAACCTTCGTTACTTTGAAGCGTGGCGTGAGTACCTTTCCCGGCATCTCCCTCGGTTCTCCCCTAATACGGCTGACCCTCCTTCACTGAAGATGATGAAGACGTCAAGAAAGGCGACCTTTCACAGGCCCAGATATCATGGTAAGTGTCACATACTCTCATCCCGGGCTGCAGCTTGATTCTTCGCTCTAGGTTTTTCACCCTGGCGCACGAGATAGCTCACAATTTGGTAGAGCCACATAACTCCGAACACGAGTTTTACTTCTCCGCCATCTGCGAAGCCCACATCGTTGCATTTTCGCGGTTGCTAGCTTCACCTACCTCGCAATAGTCGACTTTCGAGCGGTGAAAACATTGCTAAGCAGTAGTTGACGCGGACCTTTACCTGTAAATCACGTACATATATATGTAAATTTGCCAAGTTCTCGACGACCACTCAAGTATTTAGATGTTACATCCGATTGGCGACCATCAGCTACTGATCCTTGGAATATGTGTGGAAGATGGTACGTTGCCTATGTACGAGCAAAGTCCCTATCTATTCCTACTAAAAGCACGACATACTGAGAATCGAGCGTACCCGTTTCTCCGGGTCTTCACGAGGCTCAAAGCACAAATTATGAAGGCAGACCACTTTCTAGGGAGCCTATGGAGCTCAGCGAAACCAAGGTAGAGTAAACGTGTACCGTACTACTACTAAACTTTATAGTAAAACCATAATGCCTGCACAAGTAATGACCGATGTAAACGGCATAACTGACACGAGAGAACAAATATATCACGATCGGAGGTGTTCCAGCCACCCAAGTATTCCGCCCTTGTGTGTGACCTTAACGGGGGGTTTCAGAAGCGGCGTAGCCTCGCCGGCCTCGCCTGATTCTTCGACCACCCTGACATCGACAACCTGATTTTCAAACTCCCCGCCGTCGTTTTCAGCTGAGAGTATGCGCTCGCCGGGGGACAAGGGTAGACTCAGCGGGCGGCCAAAATCATCTATGTGGAGCCTTCTCTGACGTATTTTCCACATGATGCACATCAAAAGCAAGCAACTTTGCATCACAGCAGAGACTGCGTACATCACCCAGCCTACAGGAGTTTCCGGTCAATACGACTATTCTCCAAGGAAAGAAGTGAGAGGATGGTCACGAAGTTAATACTTACTTGTCCAGTCAGTGCCAGGCTTCATAGCAATAGATATGGCCATCACGACACCACCGGGACTTTGAATAACCATCATGGGTATGCTGAGAGCGCCGACCAGCTTAAGACGGTAGGTGCGCTGCAGTTGTGGAGCGTATTGGATCGCAGCAAGAACACCCGAGCTGACACCAAGGAATGTTGCCCAGAGCTCAATCTGGCGAGGACGTTGACCAGAGGAATCAGGTGAATGACCGGTGGTAAATAAGAGGAAAAAGGTAGTAAAAGTGATGAAGGCGCTAGAAGCGAAACATTAATATCTTGGGAGAGCCTAGACCAAAAAAAAAGACATACAGATGAATGGCCACAGCCCAAGAGACGACAATGGAGAGCCGCCATTCATCACTCTTTATGTCTGATTGCACACGTTGGACCGGACGTGAGTCATGCATGTTGATCTCGAACTCAAGATATTTGAGGTTTGGAGGGTAGTACACCATGTAGAGCACCAAACTACAAGTCCATCAGTACAAAGTTGTGCGGTGTCCCCTGTCACGTACATCATAGAAAACAGGAACCATTGGGAACCGACTTGGAGGACTCCTGAGGTAATCTCTGTGCACTTTCCGAAACTCTGTAAAGTTAGTTTGGTAGAGTCAACATGACAGACAACCGTCACAAGATCCAACGTACCACTTCTAGGCAGCAACGCAGCACTGGCCCTTGCATCGTAATACTGTATTATTTAAGTGAGCACGGACCCGCCACTAGACATTTCGTGGAGTGTACTAACATATTTAGCATTGCTGCTGCAGAGGACGTGCTTCCCAGGAGGAGGAACCATGGGCTGAAACCGATGGACGTGCCTGCTCGAATGATGCGAAGATGCTGGAGTTTGTAAACAGATAGACATTTCAATAGAAACATTTGCGGATAGATTCCAAACGAATGGATGGCCTGGTCACACACATACGAATACCAAACTTACCTGTGGAATGTAGGACGCGAAGAGACCAAAGACGAGGACTACAGTGAGGGCATCAGCAGCCCAATCTGATGCCTGAGAACAGGATGGACGGATATCAGGAGATGCGACTTCTTCACGTTTCAAATTGGAGAGAGATGACTCACGAAATCGCACGTGGCTGGTGCAGACGGACTCAGAACCATCATGGACGTCGACCGGAGAGACTTGAAAGCTTCATTGAAGTTTCAAGTTTCACGTGTGGCAAGCGGGTGGCGGTGCTCTTGGATCGGATCGGAAATCGGAACGTGCTGTCCGTTCGACTACGCGCCACAATGGACGATAAAAAGCGACGACTGAGGACCGACTATCCATTCTTCCTCGCATATCACACACGCTGGTTCGCATTTCTTATTTGTCTCTCATCGCAGCCCTTACTGATAGAGAGACAACTGTGTTCCATACATTCCCCTCGGCTATTTGTGACACTTCACTCCCTGGCGATTTCTTGGCACAGGAGCGACAATGATCAATATGGACATGTCAATAATGCAATTTACTACCACCTATTCGATGCAATCATAAATACCTACCTCATCGAAGAGTGTGGAATGGATCCTATAAAGTCCGAACACATCGGACTTGTTGTCTCCTCGTTCTGCGAGGTACTGTCTACTTTCAGTTCTTCCAGCGTGAAACTAGCTTTCGACGACGACCCTAGTTCTTTTCACCTGTGGCATTTCCAGATGTTCTGGACCTTGGCCTGAGGGTCGCCCGTCTTGGAACCAGTTCAGTGACCTACGAGGTGGGGGTGTTCAAATCGAAGGCGTCCGAAGAGAGGAGCAAGCCATCTGACACAGCCTGTGCTGTTGGCGGATATACCCACGTTTTTGTGGAGAGTACTTCCCGCAGGAGCACTCCGATGAGTGGGGAGTTAAGGTCCAATTTAATGAAGTTGGCAAAAGAGACCCCGGCTACTCCTGTCGTCTCTAAGCTGTGAAACTTCTAGTTACATAGACAGAACTAATTAATAAGTATTGCTTCACTAGATCGCCAGGCGACCCTTCATCATGGGAGCTTATGTACCGCTGTACTCTATCAACTACGTTGCTCTCTCGTTGATGTTCATACATTCTCGAAGGCAACGTCAAGGACAACTATTGGGAGCAACGACCCCATACGCGAAAGGCAGGTCATGGGGATCGACAATCATCGCACCCAACTGTTGTGATGTCTGAAGTGCCTGTGAGAAGACCACACTGACGTACATGGGTCATTTCCCGTTGTAGCGTCGTCCAGGAACACAGAGTGGGGACGCTACGATAACCCTGAGACCGACAGAACGGGCAAGAGGCCCGACTGTGTCTTGGTGCTCCGAAATAAGAATGACTGAGTGAAGACTTGAAAGCTTTGGTCATGAAAAGCAGTACCTCCCGCATGCGAGGTCAGACACAGCGCGTAGATTGATGCCAATTACATTGCTATTTGCCGCGGGACGTGCAGACTGTACGAAGGAAACAGTGTTTATACAACGATAATACGTACCCCAAAGGAACACCAGTCGACTCGATGGATGACGCGACACCAGACCCAGATGAAGAACCAAAGGGATCCTCATTTGGGCAATACGCATTAGTTGTCTGTTCGCCTACGCCCTGAGCATCCCGATGCGATATTCCCTCGAAAGTGCGCCCATTCTGACAGGTTAGCTGTTCCTATAGGTCACGCAGTCAAATGCTTCAATGTGTCACAGAGTTGGTTCAACTGACCGAGGACGCTGGAATCTGTAACCCCCTGTCGTTGTATTGATTCCTTGGCACTTACAAGGTTAGGGTTATTCTTTCACAAACATTACGAGTGCCTTCGAACACCACCGTAGCAATATTGTCTTTAAGGAGGACAGGGATACCGTGCAGCGGGCTTCGAGGACCATAAATTAGCCTCTCGAAGTCAAGGACATGGGCTTGCTCCAACACAGATGAGTCGGTCTCTATTACAGCGCGTAGCTCCAGGGCCTTGCAGGTTTACTTTCTTCGAATTCGAGAAAAACGAGCCTGGGGAGGAAAGACCAGCAATGAAATGAACTCAATCAATACTACCGCTGCTACATTACGGGTGCCTCCGGAAATTGTGCCATATTCGCTGATTGGGATGAGGAGTGTGCTGGGTGCGCACCTTGATTAGATCCATACTTGTGAGTTGGCCATATGTTAGTCCAGCCTGAAGTGTTGGCACCGGCGATAAAGATCTGGCAGCGGCCTTGATATGATGAAGGTGACATTACCTAAAACTCTGGAAATATGCAGTATTTTCCCAACCTATGGGACAGTCCCATGTCAATGTTCACGTTGGATTCACTTTCTCGAGCCGGGGGGATGTCATTACCATGAGGGCGATCCAACACTCTATTATCCTTGACGGCGAGCGTCAGATGGAAGTGATAAGAGGTGGGAACGTACCCGGTTCAATGCCAGTAGGTGACAATCATCTACCACAATTATCGGAGTCTGAGATATTTCTCGCGTCCCCACACATATGCGAGGCCCAGTGATTGCTCACTAAAAGCAACCGTTGTTCCAGACGGGCGGAGAAAAGTATAAAATGCCATCGTCAGGTTGGAAATCTAAGTAGCTTCAGTAATCGAGTCTCGATCCCGTACACATGAGAAACATGCGGTCCAAAAGAGACTCGCGTACTATTGAGTCAAATGATAAGCAAGCAACTGAAAGATGTGTCGTATCTTCGAGCGCTGCAGATAAAGCAGGTCAAAGGTCAAAGCTGGCATTCAAACTTTCCGGGTCAGAGACTACTGACGTCACCTTGGCAATCCGTCTTCAGGACTATCATGCACAAGACTTGTCGGAATGTCGCAGCAACGAGATGGCCAAGTGCCACTCACATCCATTTACTAACTGGCTATTTCCTTGGCTATCTCCTGGGCGAATACGTCCGGCCAGTGAATAGATCAATACATTGTATGTGCGTGGGAGGTTGCTATCTTTCTGATTGAAAGTGGAAGGAGGCGTCCCATGGTACTGAAGTGAGTACAATAGTTACTTTCCGCCGTTTACTTACAGTCGCGTGTTCGTGCAACTACAGTTGTCATACGGCAAGAGAGCTACTGTGGATCAGTGGTGTGTCGGTTTCCTCCCATCAACAAACATGTTCCTAGTCGCACTCGGAAGTCGAATCTCCATACCATCCATCTCTTTCGTGACCTGTACCTGGCACCCAAGACGACTGGTGTCGGTAAGTCCGAATGCGAGATCGAGCATGTCATTCTCGTCGTCGGAGGGTTCTGGAAGAGCATCGTACATCTCGGGTTGAAGGATAACATGACAGGTGGAACATGCTATCGAGCCTTCACAGGCACCTATACGGTGAAGAGTGACATCACGCAATAATAAGATTTGAAGGAATGGCAGAAGTGACACCGGAGACTAGAGATATACACACCTTCTAAATCTATGTCCCATTCATGTGCGAGAGATAAAATATCGTTGCCTTCGGCAGCTTCAATTGATTTTATGGGATTTCCCTTGTGATCTTTGAAATGAAGCTTTATGCTTCTCTCCATTGGTAAGCGAAATATTGCAGTGGTGGAGAAATAGAAGTAAAATACCCTGTTCCTGGTTCTGGGCGTGTGATCTGTCCGTGTTGTCGTACTGCTCCGTCACATGAAGTGTAACATAGTATATGATGCCATGAGCCTATCGTACCGAAACGTCCGAGGGAATACACGCACTACAAGTCCCATGCAGATATTATTGAACTGTCCCTACAGCGGTATGCTGTCTCCCACAATGACCGCAGAACTAAAGGAGACCTGGCGTGCAAGTACATGCACCCAGGTATACGCGCGAGTTGGCAGCAGAAGGACATAAAAAGCTTGCTTACGTCACCCTGTCGGTCAATACGGGACGTGTACACGTAAACTATTAGTATGAGGGCAAGGCTTCCCAACCCTGGCAGAAACCACTGACCGAGGATAACAATCTTAGTTTTCCAGTGATGTTCTGCGCAAACATAACAGCTACGTACGAACATATCACCGCAATTGGGTCCGGGTTGCTATGTTGTCTTCACGCGCCTTGCCTAATACCATTCGAACGGCACGAGAACTCAGATGGCCTGACTCGGCCAACCCGTGCCTGGTTCCTTCAATCCATTGACGCTTGACGCGCTCGTTCCATCCAGGGGCTCCAATTGGCTTTGGGCTTCCCGGATGGTGTCCATGGAGAGAAGTTAACGGTAAGTGATGGCAGGTGTGTCCACGGGGGGTCATATACCCTGGCGACCCCAGCCAGTGACCGCACCCTCGTCGTCCGGTAGGACTAATCCTGAGGAGCCGTCATAAGGACAGGCAGCCATGGCTAAGTTGGCACGAAGTTGACACCTCACGCGTGTAGCACGCGTTCACTTATTTGTATCAGCCGTGGAACACGATGAGGACTCGGAGGCTTCTGCTGCTGAGTGCAAGGTTCTAACAAGCCATAAGCAACTTTCCAGCGATGCTCGGGTTACCACTGTGAAGAGCTCGTCTCGGGGCCCGCGATTCACTCTCACGCATCCCTTGTCCTCGTTTGCAGGCGGAGTCACGCTCTCCGCTTCGTTACTCAGCTCCTGATAGAGCGGCTGAAACGCCCACCACCTGAACTTTCCAGTCTATTGAGAAAGAAAACCAAGCGAACGTCCTCATACTTTGTCTGATCGACTCAGGTCCATAACCCCCCCTCCCCCGACAAATTATTGCCGAAACCTCCTATCACATACCCGACAGTGTCAGGTACCCAGGCAGTGCACTAACAAGCACAGAACCAGGTCTTGGAACTGTAGCAGGTCACAATTACCCGTACACAAGTCTATGCAAAAAGGAATGTTAAGCAAGGGTATCGGTGATAAAAGTAACAATATGTAGGATATCGAATCCGGCGGGTTGTTGTCTGGAACTGAAACTATGAAACGTTAAATACTTGACTTGCTCTGAAGTCATTAGTCGGAACTCGGGAATTCTGTCACAGAACTGTCGCTGCTTCGTACCGCTCCTGACTACTGTCAACCTCAGCACCATCTAAGCCTGGGAATTTCTCCTTGTCCTGAGTAACCACCCCCACTTGAGTGACCTCACCGGTAGCATTGACGTCCGTGTCCTCAATTTTGGACAAGAAGAGCGAACTTAGGGTCGCCAGCCCAGCCCAGGGAATGAGAGATACAAAACTCCATCTCACCGCGCTCCTAAACGCATCCTTGATGACTGTTTGAACTTCGCTCGGGAGTCCGTCCAGGTTCTGAATAGAGGAGAGTCCCCCGCTCTCGTACAGCCCTGCAAGCACCGCAAGGTCAGCACCCGAGGTTGTGCCATTCGAGATGGTGGTCAAGATGTAAGAGTTGACTTCGCTGTTCATTACCGTAAAGCACTGAGCGAGTCCCACGGTGCCTCCAAACGCACGGTACTATGTATGCACACGGGATGTGAAAGGAGGGGTTGCATAAGTAGATTTCGAAATCAGTTGATGACTTGGGACTCACGAAGAGGAGCATAGCATTCGAGATCGCGACGTGGTCGGGCTTGGTGAACCGTGCGTGGATGACGAGTGGCCCAGCGGTTAGCCCTACCCCAACGCCGCACAATGCCATAAAACTATTGCATGCATACATCAATGTATGAAACAACTATCACTGTGAATAGCATGCGTACCAATCAACTTCCCCTTGGACGTTGTGTTGTATGGCCATCTGGATCAGCCCGAGACCGACAGTCATGATAGCTGATCCAAGTACAATAGGATAGATAGGCTGTTACATTCGTCATACATATCAGGAGCACCATGTAGGAAGTGTGCTTGCCTGTCTGAATCTCTTTATCAGGCAGATTGAGATCAACGATCCAACACCCTAGTAGTATCCTGTGAGTGCAACATGAAGTGAAAAGACAGCGTAACGCACAAGACCAGGCGCAAAGTAGAGTAGCTGAACACCCGCCAGAGTAAATGGAAGACCGGTGACGATTGTCATGAAGATCGCCACGAAATAAAACATCACGAATAAGACGATCCCCGATACGAATGCCCCGTATTGCACAATACACATGTCAAGCGACGTGAACATCTCGAGCGGGATCATCGGACGAGCACGGAATATGCGGGATACTCCAACTTGTGAGTGTTGTTTTTTCTCAAGGATAATCTCCCACACGATACACAAGACGAAAAGAACGGCACCTATGACTAGGTTGACAATGGTGCGCACAGACTTCCAGTTGTCACTTGGACCCCAGTTGAGGGCGAGGAGGATCAGAATGCCCGAGGAAATGAATAGAAACGTGGCGATCCAGTCGATGTAAACGAGCTTGGAGATCCATGTATCTGATCGACCGCTTTGGGGGAGTTCATCGGGGGGATTTTCTTCACGAACTTCGTTGCGCAGGAACAGGTAACAGAAGACCATCGCAAGGGCTGTACATGGCAAGCTGAAACTCGCGATTAATGTGGTACGATCGTAGCACTCGTTACTACGAACTTGATGGCAAAGACCCAGCGGAAACTTGCAGTCACGAGGAATCCTCCAGTCACTGGCCCAACGGAGAAGCCAAAAGAGGACAATAAATTCATGGCTGATTGTTGGAAGTTGTTGGCGTTTAAGGACGTTGTGTCGGACAAGATGGTCCTAACAATCTAAGCATGGTATGAGAGGGCAGAAGCTTATCGGAATAAGAGCGACGTACCGTCAGTAAACCGGCAGCTCCTACACCTGCGATGCCCCGCCCAGCCAACACCATGATGATGTTAACAGCCCCGGTGCTTAGGGCACTTCCGACCAGGAAGAAGAGTAAAGATACCTGCAGTCCGAAATGTCTGCCATAAACATCGGCCACGGCAGCAAAGAAGGGCAAGAAAACAGTTGACGTCAATAAATATGACGTTCCGATCCAGCTATTGAGAAGGTGAAAACCCTGTTCGATGGAAGCAGGAGGAACTCCGGAACCTTTGAAGATTTAGAGCATTAAACACTGACTGGTAAGGACATGACCGTTTAGATGGGCAAAGAGATGCGAGCAGGAAACTCACAGCTATATGCGATTGAGCGGTTGCAACCACTGGGAAACATTACTCTGTTAGGCTTGTGGAACAGTACAAAGTTTGGATTGACCTGCCTGTGTAATCCAGTGTCTCCAACGTGACAGGAAATAAGAGGGCAAGCATCAACTTCCAATCAAAGAGCCTCCAGAAGCCTGGCTGTTTTGGAAGACTCCCGACCATCTCATTGGATTCTGCAAGGCGGTATAAGTGACCAGTGATGGAGGACAAGGACAGTAGTTCTTACGGGTGGCCTTGCTGCTGGTAAACGGCATTTTCATCCCTGCTTTCGGCCGTATCTGGGACGGGAGCAACTCTGTTGATCTTCGAGAGTTGATAGCATGAAAATGGCTGTTAATATATGGGATCCTGAGAGGAATGAAATGAGGGAAGTTTCGATCTCATGTAATTGCTACCCCGTTTCCGAAGTAGAGTTCGAGTTCATTTGGTCATCTACGCTACAGAGGAGTAGCTCAGGTGTCGTTACCTCGGTGACTCGTACTGTCAAATAACGCATAAAAGCCATATTGGGCCGGGTTTTGAGAAACATGGATGGCCGAGGGAACAGCGTGGCAACTCGAGAGTGGAGGTAAGACACCCTAAATGTCGGTATGCCATCAGAGAAGAGGCGAGTAGCGATGCGAACAACAATGGTGACCACAGACGCCAGATCAACTCCCTCCAAATGGCGAGTAGCGTCGTCGCAGAGCCGTCCGGCAAACTTGCGGCGGAAAGAGAAAAAACAGGATTCAAAGATATGTTGATTGGTTTCAAGGGTGTCGCACCCGAACCGACACAAGCAATGAGAGGTTTCCCGGTCCCGAGCCAGTAAAAGTGAAAAGCACCAGCGTAGGCTAACATCTAAGTGGGATGAGCGTGGCAATCACTTTTGCTTGCAAACAAGCCCCCTTCTCGTATTAGTCTCGGCCATTTTGGTCTTTGCTCAGGCGACACCTTCGATCATTCACGTTCATATATCCCATGCAGTGTTTTTCGGGGGAAGGTTTATTGCTCTTATAATGCACCATACCGTCCTGATAATGAGTCGTTCCCCCTTTGCACCCAACTCATGTTGCATCTCCCTGTTTGCTCTCTTCGTACCCTTGCTTTGCTCTTTGCGACATCCTCTCTAGTCGTTCGTCCTCCATAATGACGGGCGTCTGATAAATAGATCATTTAATCATGTGGTAAGTCGACATGCTTCTAGATCATCAGATTAATAGGTGAAAGAAAAATATATTTCCCTTATCCCTGCCTGCAACGTAAACCTCAGTCATCGTGCAAGACGACAAGTAAGCACAAAGGCAGCTATGGAAGCGAAACCTCCCAACCTGCGCAGACATCACCAAAACGTCGGTGTCCGTATCAGACAAAAAAACGAGTCATACACAGGAATCGCAAGCACCCCACATCACCCGCACAAAGATATTTGCGAGCGTCAAATGTATACAGGTGGTGGGAGTGGCGTCGGAATTAGACAAGATGAGTGACAAAAATGGCCGAGAAGCACAATATTAGTTCCCAGTGACGCTTTGAGCAAACATAACAGCTACGCACGAGAATATCACCGCGATTGCGTTCGGGTTACTGCTTGCAATGTCGTCTTCCCCTTCCGCGCGAGCGCGCAAAAGCTGCACCACTTTTTCGCCTACCATCTGGAAGGCACGAGAACTCAATCCGGCTCCGTCAATTCCATCAACACTTAACGCGGTCGTTCCATTTCCAGGAGCCCCAATCGGCATTGGGCTTCCCGGGTGGTGTCCGTGGAGAACAGATTTCTCGGGGTCTAGCAGGGAAAATATGAATGCCGACAAGCCTGTCACCAGAAACTGAGGAAGAACAATAAAAATATTGTGTATACCCTGTTCAAAGGAGTTAGAGTCTTGACCACAGCAGAAGAACTTTGGGGTAATCTCCGCAGTAAATGGGTAACCTCGATCACCCCATGAGGGAAGCCCAATGACGAGAGAGAGAATGGGTACAAGGGTTGCACTCACGAGGATTGTACCAGCTTGTGCACTGAGTCCTCTTCCCTTCCCTCTACCTCCCGAAAACCTTCCGCGCCCTTGGGGACTGGCAAGTCGATGTACGTCAGGTCCCAAAACATCAACTGCCTGCAGTCGCGACAACCGCTCTTCTCCACCGGGACGCAAGTGTTTAGAGTTGATCAATTCTTCGCGTTCGTCTCCTTTCCACTCATCACTCGTCCGTTCACGATCACTCCCCAACTCCGAACCCTCATCCGCTTCCTCCCAGTGTCTGCCCCCCCGTCCCCTGTAGTCGTTTTCGGGGTCAGCGTCAAACAGCGTCTGCGATCGTAAACCACGACCCGGGTGGGCGTCATTGATCTCGTAATCTCCTTCAGATCCGGTGTTATCCTCGCCCCATCCTTCAAATAACTCCCTCCTTTCCATTTCTTCTGTGTTTTCGTGCTCCACCATACCTCCCTCAAGACTACCTGGACCACTTTGTACGTAGTGATGTCGACGTAAAGCTATCGGTTCGGTGTCCCCATCGATGGCTTCTTGCCCGAGCTCTCCAATGGGACACCCAAGCTCCAGGGCTGCCTCCGATTCTAGCAGGGGCGTAGACGAGTTGGAAAGGATTGCTTCAGCGAGCTGGAATTGCAGGCGTATATCACCAAGGAGGGATGTGCGTTGTGACGAGAAGGTTAGGGGCGTGGTTTTCGATCTGCAGAAAGAAGCACTCACTAAGGCAAAGGGTGCCCATTGCCCAACTGCCGCGCAAAACCCAGTGAGTGCTATCACAAACGTTGCAGCCGCGACGGACGTCGTGAAACTAAAAGCGGAAGGACCGGAACAAAGATACTGACATGTCAGAACAGTAATGCCAGAACTCAAGCAGAAAGCACGAGGCTAATTGAGGATCACACTCACTAAGTCGCCCACATGCATCCCGCAAAAACAGTATGTGAAATTGCCCAGAGGGTCAAAAGACGTATCTTTGGCACCTTAATCCATCGTCGCCATCCTCTTCTCTGCAATACGTTTGTCTCGACAGCAGGCTCATCTTGCATGACGAAAGAAGGTGCAGTGAGGTTAGCGACGAGCGCAACCAGGGCGCTGTAAAATAGTGCACGACTGCCTAAACGTGTTGCTTCCGCATCGATATCGACATCGTCAGCGACGGCGTTCGGCAATGAGCGCTTATAAAGCTCTCCAATATACAGCGAAGTATAGAAAAGAACAGGGTACCAGGCAAGCGACGAGCTAGAATTCAGTCACGACCGATTGACAGTCGTTACCACACGGATACCAACACCAGATCGACAATGAATCAGAAGCCTGCAATACTGAAGGGAGGAATGCTCACAAAAACTGGATGACACACTAGGATCTTATTGGTGACTGACTGCTCCCCAAGAATGGTCAGAGACAACACTTACAATTCGGTAAATGGTTCGTGGCAGCTGGCGGAATGTACGCCACAATCCTACTACCTCTTGTCTCAGTGTCTTGGTGGGACCACTGTTATGCAGGTAAAGACAGGGCATACAGGCAGATAGATACTATACTTACTGCGTGGCAATCAAGACACGCTCTTTCACGCACCAGGCTGCCCATAGATGCGTGCTTATCAGTGATAATGACGCAATGACAGAAACGACTTCAAGTTGGACATTGCCCAGAAATGGGAAAACGGCTGGAAGATTGACGTTGCCACTATGTCACAAAGCTTGGTGTGAGAGGTTGCAAGTCAAAGTGAGAACATACACATAGAATCCCACTACACTGCCAATGGCTAACATACGGCCTGCCCAGGCGTTCCCGCTGGGTTGCTCGGAGGTGGGAAGTATGTCAACGATGAGTGCGCGGTCGAGCGCTTGGACTTTTTTTTTCCAAGTTTGAAATACTATAAAATGATGGAAGGCCCACGGACGTACCTGCATTTATTGAGAAGTCTATGCAATAAATAGCTAGTACGGCAAGCCAAACGGTGAGGACGTTGTGCTATTGTATGTCAGACGAGCAGAACGAGCGGTGGAAGCGACACACCGCCAATGACCCGCTGGGTACGAAGATAGATGCCACGGATTTGGTATATCCAAGCAACAGGGTTGCGCAGCAACATAGCACTGCACCAGCAAAAATGATGGGTCGCCGCCGACCGAAACGTGACTTTGAATTATCGGCAATGATACCTGGAAGAAGTTGAATGATGTTCGAGTACAGACCACCATGGCGGGAAATGAACCTATCAAGGGTTGAACGACGAGACCCGACAGAGGACCAGCAAGAAATACGGCAGCCATTCCCGACTTGGACATGCCGAGAGACACCAAATACGGGGAAGGCTGAAGGATGCAAGGAGAAAAAAGGTAAGACGAGCCAATGCGACACGTAGAGAGACTGGACTCACCATAAGACATTTCGACTGACCAAAGGACCTGCACTCCGAAGAAGCCAACGGTAAGGGACGGTAGACGTGTCCACGAGGGACCCTGTACCCTGGCGACTCCAGCCCAGTGACGATGATCCAGGCCGTCCTCATCGTCTGCTAGAACTAATCCTGAGGAGCCCGTCATAAGGACAGGCAAGTGGCTGGCTTGGAGCGAACTTGGTGTGACGAATTGAGTCACGGGGGGTGACGGCACTCCATTTCAATTATTTACATCAACCATGGAACATGACGGCGACGACTTGGAGGCTTCTGTTGCAGAGTGCGAGGGTCTTCTGACCAGTCATAAGCAGCCTCCCAGCGACGATGCTCTGGTTACCACCGTGAAGAGCTCCTTTCAGGGGCCGCGATTTACCCTCGCACATCTCATGTCCTCGTTCGCAGGCGGAATCATACTCTGCTTCGTTGCCCAGCTCCTGACGCAGCCATCACCTGAACGGTCCAGTTCTACTGAGTTGAAAGAGGGCCAGGCTAATGTTCTCGCACCACCTTTTGTCGGCTCGACCCAGGTTCATAACTTCCCCCCTCCCTCCCCGACAAATTATTACCCAGACCTGTTCCCAACGGAGTACGTCTATCAAGAACTGTTATATTCACTCTCCTCCTAACGCGTACCCGACAGCGTCGGATATCCGGGCAGCACTCCGACAGGCGCAGAGCCAGCTCTTATATTAACAGCACCATCACAACCCATCCAAACTGGTGCTGCTCAACTCGTTCCTCCACCTTCACTATATGAAGACTCTCTTGAGCATGAAGTCGAAAATGTCACCGGAAGCTCGAGAGAACGCGAGTTTAATCTCTTTCGTTCTTGGGGGAACCTCTCTCCGTGGTACAGTGTTCCCAAAGGTGCTCTTGGCATTGACGAAGGTCCGGAGCCCCCACAAGGCTGCAATATCGTGGGTGTACATCTGTTGCATAGACACGGCGCCAGGTATCCGACAGGATCTTGTAAGTTTTCTGTAGCCAACGGCGTCTCCTTATGGATGAGCGATTTCGTCCCACCGCCTTATGTTAAACTTGAGCTCAATGATCAACTTGTACAGCATCTGGTCCTGCCACACTGTCCAGCCAGCTGCACGAGAGTGCTGTAGAGTGGGAAGCCACTGGGTTGTTGGCCTTCTTGAATGATTGGTGAGCTGGGGCTCATCCCCCTCGACATATTGCCTCCAGTAGCTCTGACTACTTCCCCTGTGGACTCTCTACTTTCAACCTTCTTACTCTCTCGGCGTGGTGTGGGTATATGCCGTGCTGCATAATCGTCACTTCTTACGTCTGGGGTAACACGGGCTCAGGACATATAAGCTTGGCGAGGAAGGTAAATGAAATTCGAATTGCGGGCGTCGAAGGGTTCTCTAACTTGTTCTCAATACTTCTGTACCTTTTCTCCCGCCATTACTTGGTCACTTCACGGGGGCCCTCGACATATTCCCATACACACCGCTCTTAGTTCTGACACCCTTTGGGAGGCAACAGTTGTGTACGTCCCACTTCGCCTTCTGATCTATTTTCCGACCATCTCCACAGTCGACCTTGGGGTGTCCATGCGGCTGAAATACGGCTTTCTACTCGAGGTGTGCCGACCACACGACTCGGCATTTGTGGATACCTTTAACACCCCCCTCTGCAGAATTTTACTGCTGCAGACAGTATCCCTGTTTTCCGGACGGAATCCCAGTGAGTAACACATGCAGCAGGCCTTGTGCCTACTGCCGAGCCCAAAACATCCAATGTGCTCCATTCTAGTAGCGTGCTGTCTTGAGGCCCATAATTCCTAACATCTCGGTCACAGGGATCGGATGCACGCCTCGGCCATCAACTTCGCACTCGGGTTTTTCGGGTGGCCCCTCGACGGCAAATATGAACAAGTACTCATGGTCGAGGCTGGGGGGGTGAGCGGCTGCAATGGGTAACAGAGCAGCTGAATTACTGACATAACCTGTTCGGCAGTTTAATAACACTCTGGCCCCATATGATGCGTGAGCGCTCTCACAGTTTTTTTTTTGTTCTTGATTGCTGAACCACTCCTACATTCTTACTTTTTAGTTGCCCCAATGCCAATGCACATGGGAAGGCTGACCGTTCGCGACCGTACGTCAGAGAGTGGATGAGCCTGTATCTCAAGGACGCGAAGGCGCGACTGCAGGCTGAGATCCGTCCTAGTGTCAAGGCTGATGGAGAGATGGGCAATGGTTTCACGTTGACCGACCAGCATGTATATAGCATGCAACAGATGTGTGCATACGAGGTACGGTTTGGGTGTACCGTGGGTTGAACACGATGTCCTGATGCTGACGGCGATGGTATCAGACGGTTGCCCTAGGTTACTCCAAATTCTGTGAACTTTTCACTGAAGATGAGTGGGAAGGGTTTAATTATTCGTGAGTTTCATTTAGCTTCCCTACCTACCCTGCGCCGACTGTTTCTCTTTAGTATGGACCTTCTCTTCTGGTATGACCATGCATTCGGCTCCCCAGTTGCACGCGTCCAAGGGCTCGGCTACATCCAGGAGCTTGTGTCCCGACTTACCCATATACCAATTGAGGTTCACAATTCTAGTACGAATGCCACGTGGCACAGGGAGGAGACGTGGCCGTTGTATGACGCCCTGTATGTTGACGCTACCCATGACGTGGTGGTGCTGAATGGTGCGTCAATCAGCTTGGTCTTGGGAAGGTGGGATTTTGACATCTCTGTCCGGCTTTGCTTGTATGGATACCACTTTTGTTGGACATAGTCCTCACTGCGCTCAACCTATCGACACTTGCTGAGTCAGGTCCCCTTCCTGTTGACCATATCCCAGTAAACCGGTCTTTCAGGGCAGTCTGACCTCGCTCCATTCGCCACCAACGTACAGTTCCAATGTGAGTCGCGCCCACCATGTATCTCTATACCTTTACCAAACCTGACGATAACACTTTTCATACTTGCCGCTAGTGCTCAGCTGCCCTGCGGATATCCACCTTTCTCCTAAGGACACCTCCAGCTTTGATCCAAGTCACATTCGGATCGTGATAAATGATGGTACCGGTGCCTCTGCATGGTATCCGGTCGTGCCCTGTCTCTCCACATGGACTTTGTTCTCTCGAAGCATTCTTGGAAGGACAGAAACAGACTATCAGGGACACGGATTGGATATGGGGATGCTTTGGAAACTGGACAGTACCACCAGGGCCAGAGTGGGAGACGGTAGGGGGGATGGTACCCACCCGAACCACCACCAGAAAGGGTTTGAGAGGAGACAGCGAGTTTGGAAGTGGCTAGTGTTCAGTAGAGACGACATTTCGCCATTTAACACATTCCGCAGACATGGATAATTGAACGTTAGAAGGTAACTACATTTCTGCAAAGCTGTCGGGAGCACAAACAGCTTCTCGATATACAGTTCTCACTCTAGGGAATGTAACGAGTACATATCACATTATTGTATTCAAGGTCCTTGTTCTTCTCTTTTTCATCAATTCAGCAGCATGGGCATGGGATGATGAAACACATCCCTCCCCCCTATTAGTAAAGAACAGTCAGCTCCAGCTTGCGATGTACTCGCGGAATTGATACTACCGGACACGGTACACATCCTCCACGTAACCGTAAAGGCTCTCTGACCCCACTCTGTTCTGCTTGCGAGTTTGGATGTTCTGCCTCCGATGCCGCCCTAGGGGCGGAAGCAGACATGGAAGTCCGGGAAGGCTGGAGGAACACAATGTCCTTTCCCGTTGTGCGTGCGGCAGGAGGCACTTGAACAGAAGCTGCAGTGACGGGGGGGTACATGGTAGACTGAGAAAGTGAAGTGAAGTGACCGCCGGCAGTAGATGATGTTGCCACTTACGCAGCTTCTTGGAGTTAAGTATGTGGATGATGTCACTTACGTACATAACCCTAACCCTACGACTTTGGCATGATCAGGGGGGGTTGTATCCCGATATGATTGGCTTGGCCAAGCCTACGGCTGCGCTCAATCTTTGCTCGTGAACCGTGAGCACCACTCTGCAGCTGAGATCATGTCGTCCACAGAGATCGGAGGCTACCGAGTTGTCTTCCAGAAAGGTACCCATTGCCAGGCATCTCATCCGACTCCTCTATACCGTTACGATCCGAGTCTCGATTCTAATCACCGTCTTGTTTTCTTTTGTAGGGATAACGGGCGGTTTCGCACCTCCAACTCCGAGCGCCCTTCACTGTCTGGCAGTCAGCGAGGACGGTACCCAGCTCACTATTACCTCACAGACCCGTCCACACGGTACCCCTACTCTCCAACCTCCCGTAACCGCGATGCTGGACACCAGCAGCGGCGTCGTTGCGCTCTTATCTGAGCTTAAAAGCATACTTTCCAGCATACCCCCCCAATACCCGGGTGCTCAGGACTTTTATGGCCAAGACATAAGTGTCATTGCCATCCAGGACCCATTCCCAGTGGTTCCGCCTGTGCAGACGCTGAGTGGTGGAGTGCCTTATGGAACTGCTGCAAGCCATGGCTTGCAACCCCCTACGGGAGAGCAGGTGGGGAAGTTTAACAGGGCTGTGGAGATTGTCAAGGAATTGGTCGCCAAAGTAGAGCAGTAGCTGCTGCTGCGCATATCCTCGTTTGCACTCCTGTGACCTGTAATTTCGTGAAACGATTACTGTTTGTAGTATCAAATAGAACTGTATTAAGCACACAGTTACCTGTATATAAGGGTCACAATACAGAAAGAAACCTTAAGTAGGGTATCGTCGGAAGGAAAGTAACATACAGGAGATTGCGGCTGTGGTTAATTGTGTAACATTATGTAGAGACTTGACTTGCTCTAATTGAAACTAGAGCATCCTGTCATACCGCTGTCGTTGCGGGGTGCCGCTCCCGACTATGACTGTCAATCTCACCGCTGTCCGAGCCTTGGAGTTTCTCCTTGTCCTGGGCAACACCTCCCACTTGGGCAACCTCGTCGGTAGCATTAACATCCGTGTCCTCAATTTTGGACAAGAACAGCGAACTGATGGTCGCCAACCCAGCCCAAGGAATGAGAGATACGAAGCTCCATCTCACCGCGTTCCTAAACGCATCCCTGATAATTGTTTGCACGTCGCTCGGGAGTCCGTCCAAGTTCTGAATGGAGGAGAGTCCCCCGCTGTCGTAAAGCTCCGAGAGCGCTGCAAGGTCGGCACCCGAGATGGTGCCGTTCGAAATGGCATTCAAGATGTAAGAGTCGACTTTGCTGTTCATTATGGTAAAGCATTGGGCGAGTCCCACGGTACCTCCAAACGCGCGGAACTACGCGCGCCGAATAGGAGAGGCAGAGCTGTTTAAGTAGCTTTCAAAATCGGTTGGTGGGTTGGAACTCACGAAGAGTAGCATCGCATTCGAGATTGCAATGTGGTCGGCCTTGATGAACCGTGCTTGGACGACGAGTGGCCCAGCAGTTAGGCCCACGCCAACGCCACACATGGCCATAAAGCTATTGCATGTATGCATCAGCCTATGAACCAACAACCATTGTAAACAGCATGCGCACCCATCGACTTGCCCTTGGACGTTTTTCTCCATAGCCATCTGGATCAGCCCGAGACCTACAGTCATGATAACTGATCCGAGCAAAATAGGATAGATAGGCTGTTTTATTTGCCTTAAGTATGGGGAGCAATCCTGTAGGGAATGTACTTGCCTGTCTCAACCTCCTAATGAGACGAATTGAGATCAACGATCCAATACCCTAGTGGTGTCCTGTGAGTGCAGCACGGGATAAGGATAGCGTAACGCACAAGACCAGGTGCAAAGTAGAGCAGCTGAACACCCGCCTGAGAAGATGGAAGACCGGTGACGACTGTCATGAAAATAGCCACAAAGTAGAACATCACAAATAAGACGATCCCAGATACAAATGCCCCGTATTGCACAATACACATGTCGAGCGACGTGAACATCTCAAGGGGGATCATCGGACGAGCACGGAATACGTCAGATACTTCAGCTTGTGAATGTCGTTTTTTCTCAAGGATGATCTCCCACACTATGCACAAGACGAAAAGAATGGCACCTATGACAAGGTTGACGATGGTGCGTACTGACTTCCAGTTGTCACTTGGGCCCCAGTTAAGGGCGAGGAGGATCAGAATACCCGAGGAAATGAATAAAAACGTGGCGATCCAGTCGATGTAAACGAGCTTGGAGATCCATGTGTCTGATCGACCGCTTTGGGGGAGTTCATCGGAGGAATCTGCCCCACGGCGGACTCGGTTGCGCAGGAACAGATAACAAAAGATCATCGCAAGGGCCGTACACGGCAAGCTGGAACTCGTGATCAATACGGTACACGTCGCAGTACTTCGAGCTACGAACTTGATGGCAAACACCCAGCGGAAACTTGCAGTCACGAGGAAACCTCCAATCACCGGCCCAACGGAGAAGCCAACAGAGTACAATAGAAACATGGCTGATTGTTGGACGTTGTTGGCGTCTAAAGACGTAGTGTCGGACAAGATGGTTCTCACAATCTAAACATGCCATGAGAGAGAAAAGACACCTCAGTATAAGAAAACGCACTGTCAGTAAACCGGCAGCTCCTACACCTGCGATGCCCCTTCCAGCCAGTACCATGGTGATATTGACAGCTCCGGTACTTAGGGCACTTCCGACGAGGAAAAAGAGTAAAGACACCTGCAGTCCGAAATGTCTGCCATAAACATCGGCCACAGCAGCAAAGAATGGCAAGAAAACAGTGGATGTCAATAAATATGACGTTCCGATCCAGCTATCGAGAAGGTCAAAATACTGTTCGATGAAAGTAGGAGAAACTTCAGAACCTTTGAAGATTCAGAGCATTAAACACTGACTGGTGAGGGCATCACCGATTAGATGGGCGAAGAGATGCGACTAGGAAACTCACAGCTATATGCGACTGAGCGGTTGCAACCACTGGGAAACTATTACTTTGTTAGGCCTGAGGAATAGTACAAATTTTGAATTGACCTGCCTGTGTAATCCAGTGTCTCCAGCGTGACGGGAAATAAAAGGGCAAGCATCAACTTCCAATCAAACGACTTCCAAAAGCCTGGCTTTTTTGGAGGGGTCTCGACCGCATCATTGGATTCTGTAGGGCGGTGTAAGTGACTGGGGATGGAAGATAAGGACAACGGTTCTTACGGGTGGCCTTAGAAAATGGCATTTTCATCCCCGGTCTCGGCTGCGACAACAGTCTTGACGTTAAGCTTTGCGAGTGGAAGACATGACAAACGGGTTAATATATGGGATCCTGGCAGGAACGCAATGAGGCGGATGGTGGCGTGGTTTCGATCTACAGCAAGAAGTGAACATTAAGAGCTGTGCACTGCAGCTGTCAAAAGGCATCGGCTGTGCACAGACAAATCACCCGTGGTAATAAACGAAGTGCGACTGGCCCGCAGTCCACATGTGGGTAGGGATTTGGCGAACCCATATGGACAGGATATGTGACACGATGTCAACTAGAAATCAGTCATGTCTAACCGGGCTACATAGGGCAACGCTGGGACTTCCGACCCACTCCGAATTGGTACCAGAAATTTCTGTGGCTTGTCGTGAGGATGCTACGATATTTTAAGAACCGCCGCGCTTACTGAGTGCACTGCCTGGCTAATATCAGCATGACATGGTGCCTAGTGCTTTACAATGTTGGGTAACCGCACTCACTGGTGCACTTCATGTTATCCTGTACGCCCTTGTCCCGAGTACTTGCTTGGGTTGAGTCATGCTCAGAATGAAGTGACCCCCAAGGCAGGGGCGTCTGTATAAAAGGTGCCACACTCCTCCTCGTTCGTTTGTTCTTCATCCACCTTCCAATGTGACGATGATCTCAGTTATACTGGTGTTCGATGGTTCTTTTTTCTTTCTCGGAGTTATAACTACGATTGACGAGGCAGTTTTCTTGTTCACCCGGCCTTCGTTTTAATGCTCCGAGACAAGGATTTTTGACTCTCGAAACCAAACAACGGCGATTCCTTGCATCGACGGGTCGTCCGTTCACTGTAGAGCCGACATGTTTTTTTTTCGTATTAGTCGTCGTATCATATTACTGTAAGCACAGATGGCGTGTGTATCGTAGTTGATGGCAACAGTGGATGTGCTTTTGGCATCACGTCAAACATCAACTGTTCTGTTTTTTTCTTTTTCTTTACAGACCACTGCAAGCAAGCAACCGCAATGGCCATTACCCGCCAACGATGCATTCTCGCTCGGCCTCGCTCACGACCAGCCACGCCGCTCGTCGTCTCGCTCGAGGACACCCTCCTTGCCACGCCGTTCGTCCACCCCTCCGACCAACATCAGCATGGCAGGCGCCAAACGCGCCCACAAACGCAGGGCGTCGGCAATGCGGGACTCTCAGCACAGCAGCGCTTCTATGGGCTCACTATCCGACGCCCCCACCATCGACGAGCTCGTCGAGGAGGTCGACGCTCAAATTACGTGTGGCGAGGCAAAAAAGCAGTCACACGCTCGGAATGGCTCGGCCTCGAATAATAGCAGAAATAAAAAACAATCAGAAAAAAAAGATAACAAGATAGACTTCGAGATTCCCCGCAAGGCTTTGCATTCGTCCATTGGTACATTTTTTTTGTCTCCAGTTTCTCTCTGTTGTTTATCATCTCTGCCAACCACGCGCGCTTGTTCTATCTTTAGGCTTTTTGACGCTATACCTGTGGACATCAGGATGGGTCGCGAGACCACGTAGTCATGGCACTCAGCTCTGCGCTCGCTGTGCTCGTACCAGTCGACATCCTCCGTTTGCGTTACCCTTCCTTCGAGCGCGCTTTTGAGAAGTGTGTCGGCATATTCATGCGAGATAGTGAAAAGGTGCGTTCTGCTACCGCTCACTATCATTGACTTCACCCTAATATCGTCCGTTGTCATCCATCAGCAAAAATCCAATGGCGTGATATGGTACATGCTAGGTGTTAACACCGTCCTCGTTACCCTTCCTCTCGACATCGCCGTCGTTTCCGTGCTCATGTTTGTCTTTCCTTTCCTCCTTGCTGTCTTCCTTCTGACACGCCTCTTGACCACAGTCTCTCATGGGCCGACACCGCAGCGTCCACATTCGGCCGTCTCTATGGCCAATACACTCCACGTCTCCCCGCACGTTCGCCCATCCTCGGCCTTCCCCTTGCACCACGGAAGAGTCTTGCAGGGTTCACCGCCGCTGCAATAACGGGTGCAGCTGTGGCTGTTGGCTTCTGGTCACTTTTAGCACCCTTGAGGGAGCATAGGCCGGAGCTGAGTTGGACATGGGAAGGAGGCGTTGGAGAGGCATTCGCAGATTCGGACTCGAAGATATTAAGTGGGTGGACAGGGATAGCCACAATTGGGATCGTGACAGGACTTGTTACTGCTGTTGCCGAGGCACTCGGTCAGTTTTACGACTTTTATGCTGTCGTTCTCTTTTTGACAATGTGAAGACCTTGGTTCCATAGATGATAACCTCAGTCTACCTGTCATCACCGGTGGCTGCCTATGGGGCCTGTTCAAGGTTCTTGGATGGCTCGGGGATGTCTTCTGCTGAGTCCCCCCAGTCAATAAAGAGCAGAAGTCCTATGTAAACTTGACGACGACAATGACCAAGTAGAACAATGACAACCGTGATATGACACGCACGCTCGATTCCGTGTCATGCGTTAATGTCTGCCTTTCCCGTATGAGTCTCATTTTGCTCCAACCTCGTACCTTCCATGCTAAGTACTGGATTCACTTCACTCATCTCGTGACAACGTTCACCTCCTAACATCCATGACTTCTACATTCGCCTTTTTTCTTTCTCTACAGCATACGTTTTTCCACACCTAGTAGTACTACGTACAGTCTTTATATGATTGGTTACATACATTACAGCTACTGTTTCCTATACCATGTCGGATTCTGCTAGGTAATGTTGGGAAAGTTCAATGAAACCTGCTCTTTTATGCGGCACTTTCATCTTACCCCTTAGCCTTCAGGGGCATCCCCTTCCACCCGCTTGTAACCAGCAGATGGTGCCGCCTTGTTGGATTGAGCGACAATACGACCCAAGGATGCAATCAACCTGATAGCGTCTACCTCCATCCCACACTATACAAGATAAGATAAGAGTATGAAAGTTTATCCCCAATGAGAGACAACCTTTTATAAATATACAAGGGTATATAGGTAGCTTTGCTAGTGCCAGCACTGTAGGCGCTGGAGAGTACTCTCGCATGTCCAAACTCGACAACATCACGCCACGTAGATGTGAGATTGCTCAGTCCGTTTATTGCATGAGTGGTGTAACACGTGTACACCCTGCGAGTAGTACACAAGTTGTGAGTCTTGTCAGATACCTGCCAAGGGTGACAGTGAAACTTAGTCCCAAGGAATGGAGAGAACTAGTCGATATGAACTACATTGTTATCCTCGGTCAGTTGGTGCCTGCCAGGGTTGGGAAGCTTTGCCCTCATAGTTTGCGTGTACGAAGGTAGACCGTATTGACCGACAGGGTGACGTAAGCAACGCTTTTTTTATGACCTTCCTCCGCCAACTCGCACGCATACCTGGGTCCTTAGCTCTGCGGTCATCGTGGGAGACAGCATACCGCTGTAGGGACAGTTCAATCCGGAAATATCTGCATGGGACTCGTAGTGCGTGTACTTCCTTCGGACGTTTCTATGCGATAGGCTCATGGCATATGCTATGTTACACTTTGTATGATGGAACAGTACGACAACACGGACAGAATTACACGCCCAGAACCAGGAACAGGGTATTTTACTTCTATTTCTCCACCTCCGCAATATTTCGCTTACCAATAGAGAGAAGCATAAAGCTTCATTTCAAAGATCACAAGGGGAATCCTATAAAATCAATTGAAGCTGCTGAAGGCAACGATATTTTATCTCTCGCACATGAATGGGACATAGATTTAGAAGGTGTGTATCTCTCTAGTCTCCGGTGTCATGTCTACCGTTCCCTCAAATCTTCTTATTGCGTGATGTCATTCTTCTCCACCGTATAGGTGCCTGTGAAGGCTCGATAGCATGTTCCACCTGTCATGTTATCCTTCAACCCGAGATGTACGATGCTCTTCCAGAACCCTCCGACGACGAGAATGACATGCTCGATCTCGCATTCGGACTTACCGACACCAGTCGTCTTGGGTGCCAGGTACAGGTCACGAAAGAGATGGATGGTATGGAGATTCGACTTCCGAGTGCGACTAGGAACATGTTTGTGGATGGGAAGAAACCGACACACCACTGATCCACAGTAGTTCATTGTGGTCTCGACCCGGGATACAAGCAACTGCAGGAGTACTTGACTAGGGGGCTCCTCCTGAGAACGCCAGTATTTTGAATGGCATGGCGTACGTTGCAGCTAATTTACATATTGTTGGATTCTGCTAGGTAATGTTGGGAAAGTTCAATGAAACCAGCTCTTTTATGCGTCGTTTTCACCTTACCCCTTAGCCTTCGGGGGCATCCCCCTTCCACCCGCTCATAACCAGCGGATGATGCATCTTTGGTGGATTGAGCGACAATACAGCCCAAGGACGCAATCAACCTGATAGCGTCTACTTCCATCCCACACTGTACAAAATAAGATAAAAGTATGAAAGTTTGTCTATAATGACGGACGACCTTCATAAATATACGAGGGCATATATGTAGCTTTGCTAGTGCTAGCACTGTCCACGGTGGTCCCATATCAAGGTGCGAGCCAGTGTGAAGTGATTTGTAGGCGCAGAGAGTGCTCTCGCATGCTGTCCGGGCTCGACAACATCACGCCACGTAGGTGTGAGATTGCTCAGTACACAAGTTGTGAGTCTTGTCAGACCCCTGCCACGCGTGACAGTGAATTATAGTCCCAAGGAATGGAGAACTAGTCGATATGAACTACCACATAGATATAACTTACACACTGACGCACAGTTAGAGGTTAGCATAGACCACCGCAAACAATACGCACCCCCAACGACTGACGCCCCCGCTCCTACCAGTCTAATGAGTGAGCAAATGGACTTCGCACTCGATCACACCATGAGAGCGAGCAATTGTATATTAAGCAGTGCCGGAGAGAAAAACTGCAGCATTGTACGTTTAGTAACCCCACCTGATGAATCGCGACGAAAAGAACAAGAAGAACCTTGAGCAAGCTTGGAAACGAATCACGCAAACCAACGCCAAAGACACAATGAATTCACATCTCTACTCTTTCTCATTCAAAGACTATACACCTGCCCTCCCAACTGTCGCACCCCCAACATACACTCCCTCTTGCGTCATGATCCCTGTGTGGCCGCCGGGGGTGAGCATCGCGACGTGGCCCGTGCTGTTTGCGGTTGCTGAGAAACCTGTGTGGGTCCGGTAGAGTGGGCGTGTCATGCCTGCTGCCGAGGTGTGTGTAGACCAAAAAGAGTCGTAGGTTAACGGTGGTGTCGATGTCGATATGAGTCCAGATGTGCTTGGCGCACAGGATGATGGTGCTATGGTAGTGGCGGTTGGTAGTTGTGGCGGTGGAGGTGGTGACGGTGGCAGCACCGAGGTTATGGATGGAGGTGAGAGTGAGAGTGACACTGATGACAAAGCTGGGTATGACAGGGTTGGGAGTGGCGTTGAGGCAGGTTGTTGTTGTGGGGGCACTGCGGCTGGTGAGGATGAGAGTGCTGGGGTGGACGGTTGCGTGGGTCGTAACGCAGTTTGGGGCTGAAGGGATACTGACGGTTGCAAAGTCGAGTGGGAGGGTTGTGAGGATAATGACGACAACTGTGGCGCGAGGGTTTGTCCGGCTGGGGTGGGGGGAATGAACGAGACAGAAGCAGAAGATTCATGAGATGGCTGTCCCTCTGTCGGTGAATTCGTCTGTGGCTGAGGTTGCGATTGAGAATTTCCCAATGTCTGTGACTGCAACTGCGCAAGTCGGATCAAGATCGAGGGATCTGAGAGGGCAAACACAGGAAGAGAATGACTTGACGAAGTCGCCTGGGCTTCTGGCAGCGTTAGTATCTGCGTCTGCACGTCCATGTTCATACTCTGCGCTGCGCCGGCTGGATTGGGTTGCGATTGGGATGGCTGTGATGAGATGTCCGGGTGCTGACCTTGTTCTAGGCGAGTCGTTTGCATGATTGGCAAGCTCGACGGTCCAAACGTACCTATACTAGCTGAACGAGGAGTCTCCGTGACGTTATCAATCGTAGATATTTCTGATATCTGAGGTGCCGATGTCCAGTCCGGGTTGCTGGATGAGCCCGTCGGATGCGAACTCGCGATGGGATCATCTACGAGCATAGATGCAAGCAAAGAGTCCTCTTTTGCGTCACCGGTATTTGTCGTGTGCGGTTTCGTCACGGTGACTGGCGGTGGCACTCGCGAGGTCCGAAGGTGTGAATGGTGAAAGTAGAGGTTTTCCACCTCGTTCAGACTTTGTCGTTGCTACACCCTATCTTGAGACGCACAAACAGAGGGTATTCGATCGAGCAGACTCACCCAACCGTATTCTACCTTGAGCTTCGCATACCGGAGGCGCATCTGGAGCTGCTTTGATAGCTACATATATGAAACAATGGTTCGTCGGGTGACTGCGGGCAACCAGAATAGAGGCATACGTGGTTCACTTTCGCTCGTTCTAGCGTCTGCTTTCCGACGTTTCTGGTCGACATCCTGTTGCTGCTGAGGGACCATTCTTTCTGAATTTTTTTTTTCTTAGGGTGAAGGGGGCGAAGTCGAACTTGTCATCCAACCTGGGGTCCGCCAAAAAGGACATCATTTAGCGCCCACTATTGCCATATTTGGTAAACTATCCCTGATATCGACCCTCGACGACGATGCTGCCAGGAAACTCGTCGCCCAACGCACTGCGTCCTACCTATGTATTGCCCACCAGAAGAAGTGCTGGGAAACAAATTCAGGCAATAAGAGAATGACTGGGATGCTGACGATGATGACTGATGATGACAACGATGGTGAGACCTGCCACCACGGCCCTGCAACAAACAGCGGACACGGAATGTCCGAGTCATTGAGAAGGATGGTAACGTCGATATGTGGCATGAAGCGTGAGTCTTGTTTTTGGTATTCACAGCGCCAATCGCGGGGTTGGCGCTTGGCCAGAAGGAGTGTGCTCTCTAACTTCATGTAATTACTGCCTGCTCACAGTAACACCCGAGCTCCCATGCCTGAGGTCGTCACCAGCTCTTCGAGTACTAAAGCCCCTCCCGCCGCCGCATTGAGACCTCAACTGCGCATTCTTAAACGCCCCAGCCAATCTCAGTCACCATCGAATTCTTCGTCTTCCACACTCCCGACTCAAAGTACTCTCGCACAACGGGAGGCTCAATACCTGGAAGCTCGAAATCGGATATTTGGGGTGCAAAGCCCGTCACCAGGATCGGACAGCGCAACGGAACAGTCAAGCAGTCGCATCACAACAGCTGATACCCAATACAACGTGTCACGCCAAGCTGTGGTCACTGTCCTACGCGATCCACTTGGTCCTCCTTCCGAGTCTGTCAGCGATCAGGACGGAAACCGGCCTGGAAAAGGTTTCGGTGCAGATAGACGAGGGAGGAACTTAAAATAAGCTGCATTTTAGCCGTAACATAGTAGCCAGCTAGTAATTGGCTCCGCTTATCTCTTGCAGGCTGGAGATTTCGTGTTATGTGAATATCTTGTTGGTTCCACATTAGAAAGCACAAATATCCCAAGACCGGCGTATGCATCAAAGATTTTCATCCGCTGAGTATAGTTACACCTTCAAATAACTTCTTCCATTCACGCGTCACACAGCAACAGCCACCTCATACAAGTAGGTACCCAGGACCTTCGTCTGCACGACCTAACATGAGCACTTACTCTTCTACATTTTACGAGGAAAGACCCACCCCTTCAATGAAGTTGGACCGATCCAACTTTTCGTTAGTCGAGCTACAGTTTGCATGTCAGCGGCAACGGGACTGAACAGAAACAGGCACTCTTACTGAGCACCATCATCTGCACGGCCCATGGGCAATAACAGGACATTGACGCCCAAGGCTTCTGCGAAAGTGAGTGTGACAGGGATCGATCCGCCCTCACGTGTGTAGTCGGGCGTCTTCTTGTATATCGTCTGCACGATAGATGTAAAATCGAGTCAGCTGACGCAGAAAGAGGATGCACCTCAATCGCTCGTTTCGCGGCTTCGAAGTTCCAATGCTTTACATCCGCAAGCCAAGGCTTCCCTCCATGCAAATATTCCACGGTCATCTTGTTCTTGCTATTCAACTTGGAAAACTCCGACTGAAGGTATGCCTTGACAAGCGGGATGATATTCTCCGGAGTTTGAGGGGGAACAAGTCTACAAACTCGGAGGACGCGATAAGGAACAGGTAACAAGAATGACCACGCAGAATGAAGGCGCACCGTATGCTAAACTTGCCCCCAACCTTGGAGGGTATTACAGTCTTACAACCTACGGCCGAGAAGGCCCCTTCAATTCCGTGCAGCGAAAGGGATGGACTCCGCATGCGCGCCATCAAAACTGCCACTTTGTCTTCCGAGATCGCAATCTATGCAAAAACTAAGTCACAAACCACATCCACGGAATGTTGTAGTGGAACTCCATGCGTACCGGACCGCCAGCAGCTTCTTCCACGTCTGCTGTGGTGTAGTCCATGTCCTTGTATAGCTTTCTGAGGGGCCGATGAGATGGAATTTACGATGGAGTGAGATGACTACACGTACATTTCCTCTGGTGTTGGAGGTGGGACCATTTCATCCACACCGGGAATGAGTATATTGCCATTATTATCCACAAGTCTGCTCATGAGTTTGATGAGATCCGTCATTGGTTCGTGTACCATGCGGCCGAAAAGGCCAGAGTGAAGGTCCTGGCCCGGCCCGGTGACATTGATGCTGAAATATGCGATACCGCGTAACCCATAAGTTAATGCGGGCGTGCGCGTATTAAGCCAGTAGTTGTCAGACTACGAGACAGGGGTCTCAGCACACTGGAAGATCTGACAAAACCAGACCCACGATGCAAACGCAATCTACGCCGCCGAAGAACCCTTCCTCTCCCTTTCTGGCTTCATCAACAACGCACTCGTCGAGCCCTTCGCTTCCGTTTTCCTCCATACCCTCGAAGCAGAAGCGCAAGTTGACAGGCATGTCGAGACCAAGGCTTTTGTGCGCCTGAATGACGTTGAGCCAGCCCAGGATTGGACCTTTGTCGTCCGTCGTGCCGCGTCCGATGAGCTTTCCCCCTTCCTTATCGACGACGAGCTCAAACGGATCCGTATTCCAACCGTCCGATTTAAGTGCCTAATCAATGCATGATATCCTTTGAGTTCTTTCCTCGTGATCGGACGAGAGAACAAGCGTAAGAGAAGGCAACCAATCTCCAGGGTAAAAAGTAAAAATGAACGGGATTACTGACGGGTTGTACATCGTAGTGGCCATAAATTAAGACTGTTCGTTTGTTCTTGTCTTCGCCCAATTTTCCCAAGATCGCAGGAGGGAGAGGGAGCGTCTGGCCCTGCATGACATGGGTCCCGAGATCAACAAGCTGCGTGACCACGCCAAGAGACACAAGCTGGTCGTTCAGCCAGTTTCCCATTTCAATGACATCTTGACGACGGCGGGCATCGCTGCTTATGCTGTGGCCGATGCGGATGATCATCGCCATAGATGGACTGCGTGTATGATGCCTCACCTCTGAATTCTGACTGCCTGGGCCAGCCGTTCGATGAAACTGTCTGCGTTCTGGTCGACGTATTCCACAAACTTTGTGTGGGCTGCCATGATATCAGCTTCGAAGTCTTTGGTAGATCCGTGGAACTAAGCGATAGGGAGGAAGTAGTTTCCGGCCCGATAGCAGCCGACGGTCCGGGTGAGGATAAAGCTTGTCATTATTGTCACCCGGATTCGAGATGGACGATGGTTGCACCACTCCAAGACCGGTGGACCCTGCCCTCTCTCAATGGCTCAGGCAGTCTTTTTCTTTCACTCCACAAACGCCGTTCAGTACGTCTGGTGTCCCGCGTACACCTCTGCCACCTTCTACAGGCCTTATAAAGTCTAGAAACTTGTCACTCAGACGGAGCACTAGGCAGAAGAAGGCAGACTTGAATGCATCCGTCGAGGAGGAGGCGCTTCCAGTAGTCAAGAAACGACGGGTGTCCCGTCGAAACAAGACGGATTCCGACAACAACAAAGTCTTGTCAGACGGTCGAATTCCTCGGTCTGGCCGTGCATCATCAGTCGCGCACACCGCGACCACGACTCGCACTCAGGTAAGTCTTAACACACCATTTCCACACCTCATAGAACGACAACAACAGAGTCGTCGGATAATACTGGAAGCAGTGGAAGTTACCAAGCGAGAGCATCCTTCACATGACACACAGGGACACGGTCCTCCGCCTGGGCCGTCTGCGTTATCAGTGGGAGACTCAGTCTCTGTTCCCCAGAAGCGCAAGACGAGCTCCACGCGCCGGCACAAGACGCCTAACACTTGTCTTAGCAGCGCTAATCAATCCCTTGGAAAGCGAAGGACACGCGACCAAGCACAGAGAAAGGAGGTAGACAGCCGATCGAGTGAATTCCGGCAGTCATCTGTGTCCTGCGCTCATTTCAGAAGGGACGACACGCTTTCGGTCTCGACACTTGCGACACCAGCGGTGCCACCCGAGACATCCAAATACTTCGTGGCACCATACCTACCTTCGGCCTCCTTCCCCCTCTCCGAAGCCACCATCATTCCGGATACTAATACTAAACTAACTGCGTCACCGATATTAACCTTGGCATCTACCAATACTCCGGCGTTCAGCGTGTCAGATATCGCGAAACCTTCTAGACCTAACTTCCAAGTCTCTTCGCAAGAAAAGTATGATGATTGGGTAAAAGATTTCATGGTCATGCTCCGGATCCTTAAACCGAAATTAATTCAAGGTAAGTACTCCGCTGTTGAACCCAACATCTGAACGGCGCTGTGCCTTGTGTGTTCACTCAAGTCCATGGGTCACTAATTTTATGTCGCAGAGGCCGTATGCCATGATCCTTGGAAAGTCCTACTCGCTGTCAGGCTGCTTAATGTTACCACGGGTCGTATGGCTATACCAGTTTTCTGGAAGATTATGCATCGATGGTCCACACCTCAGGATCTCGTAGATGGTACGTATCGACGTCCTACAGTGCTTTCACTAATGACTTACGTTTTCATATAGCTCCTCTGGATGAGCTAATCGAGCTCATTCGTCCTCTGGGGCTCTACAACAAAAGGGCCAAGTGGTTTAAGGAGATCTCCCGATGTTACATCGAGGACCCCCCACGGTACTTTATGACTCCCGAGATGTGTGCTTCTTCAAGTCAAGCCCTGCAGGCGGAAGACAAGGTCCTCTTATCCTGATACCCCAATCTCCCACTTCCCTGGTGTAGGCCCGTATGCTTTTGATTCCTTCCGGATCTTTTGCACCAGTTCACGTGGGCCGGTTGAGGCTGTAGCGGAAGAAGAGTGGAAGCATGTCATGCCAAACGACAAAGAACTCATCCGGTATTTGGTATGTATGTTTGCTTCGCTCCTACTGAAGCATGAGGCACTCAAATATGTAAAACAGAGGTGGAGGTGGGCATATGAAGAGCACAAGATATGGTATCCAGTCGGAGGTGTCATTGGGGATGTGAATCTTGCATATCTAATCAGCCTAGTGGATGAATTGGCGGAACATTATGATACCACGGTTGGAGAGGAAGGGTATATTGATGAGTTCATTCGGTGCATTTGCGATGGTTGCTAGCAAACTTTGCTTACAGGATAGATATTCATGCTAATGTTGGGTTTGACTATCTTCTACTAGGACTTGGCACAGCGACAATGAGTTGGTTAGAGTACCCTGTGTTCGGTCATGATTTGCACCTTCTGCCAAGCCTACACTGAATATGTAACAGTATCATGATGGGTATATATAGCTGCCATTCAATAACTAATCTACAGGTTCAGAGCGAATTGACAAGCTCCACACTCCTCTTCGTGATTTCTTCTAGTGGCCACCTCTCCCCATGTCCATGCTTCAAATCCAAGACATCTCCCACCTCGTCGCAAGCTCTCAAAATGATGTCAATATCGTCCTTCGTATGCGCCCCACTCACGCAAAACCTGACGCGACTAGTGACCAGCGGTGTAGCGGGATACGCCACGACCACTACGACGATAGGTGTGGGTCGCCTGTTCCTCATCATCCGTGCAAAACTTGCCATCTTGCCAGGGTTGAATATCAACAAGGGGACGATGGGGGAGAAGGGATGACCGTAGGTGATAAAACCTAACCTTTTCAAACCTGCGTGGAGATAACGACTAGTTGAATGCGAGCCGTCGGATGCGCTCTCGAGCCTCGGACCCGTCAGCAAGCGAAGAAGGTAGGGAAAGCCACAGTAGGAAGGGCGGAGATAGGGAGCCATGCCCGGATGAGTGGGCTCGTCTGCCCGTGGAGGTATCGTAAGCGCGTGTGAGGAAGTCTTGGAGTTAGGGAAGCAGGTGCAGAAGTAACACCCATGATACTGGCCATGCTAGCAACGACCTGGGTGAGAACGGGCGGCGTCATCGCTTCAGCATATGGTCCCGAATGGCCACGCAACCGGAGGCTGCTGATGAGTGCTTTGGACCCGGCGATATATCCACCAGCAGCCCCGAAGGACTTGGTGAATGTACCCATCAGAACATCAATAGAAGCGAGGTGGGATATTGAAGTAGTCCGTCACTCCGCGACCGTGAGGTCCAAGAGCTCCAATAGAGTGTGCCTCAGTCGACGAAGAGATAAAACTGAGGTGTTCTCAGCGTCAGCGCACGGAACAAGCCGAGAGAACACACCTTGTATTTCTGCTTCAGTTCGACGACCTTGGGCAAATTGACCATAGTGCCTTCCATGCTATAAAGGCCCTCGACGATGACAAGTATCTTCTTCCATGGTCGATGGGTCCTAGGCTGTCCCTGGCTGATTACTTCTCGCAACAGCCCTTCGAGACTGTCCATGTCGTTGTGCTTGAACATCCGCACGTGCGCACCAGCTTTGCCTCACGCCCACTCGGATGGACGCAGTGGTTGAATTCGTCCGAGATAACGAGGCAACCTTTGCCCACCAGCGCAGGAATGAACGTCGAATTAGTCGCGAATCCCATGGAACTAATCAACGCATCCTCCATGCCAGTGAACCGCGCGACCAATGCCTCCGCAGTATGATGGAAGTCACATGTGCCCCCTTCCAGACGTGTTCCAGACATCGAGACTGCCGTAGCGTTTGATAGCTTCTTCGACTGCATCGGCGCACCCGCCGCTCGCTTGAGCAAAGCCGAGATAATTATACGATGAGATGTTAAGCGCTCGGGTCTTGGTCCCTGGGTATATCTGTGTATAGTTGCAATCTTCAGAATAGCGATCGTAAATCAGGATGGTTCGGCCTGCGACACCCGTGACTGGTTGAGAGAAGCAATCGTCCATGCGGTGTTTGAGGACGCCGTGTGTAGAACGAGTCGAAGTCGGAATTGAGAGGTGCATAACCCTGCTACGGCATCAGCAACGAAGCACGAGTCAACAGATGGCGAACACACATTATATGGTACCAGATGAGTAAAGTAAGACTTTGCGAAACGCTTTCCAAAGAAGTCGCGAAGATGGCCAAAGATGATGAGGAGCAAGTAACTGAAGTACGTCGTAAACAGGATATAGTACGGCGGTTCCTCGATCTTGTGCTCCGCGACTGGTTTTCCAATGTTATGCTGAGAGACACAACGATAGTTCTGATTGGCGCAATGACCAAATTCCGAGTGAACGGTGGTGAAGACCTGCTCGGAGGTGGGAGCTGTGAGAGGGTAGGTGAGACCAGAGCGGTCGTCGCCAGGCTCGTTGAGGGCGGTGTCCCTGGAGGCAGTGGTCACGGAGGAGGACATAGAGAGGGGCGGAGTGGAAGACGGGGTGACAACCTGGCCGCGAGCCCGTGCGTCTGCTTCATGCACTGCAGAGAGATACGAAGCAGCAGTGGGGAAGGGGGGATGCTGGGAAAGGGAAGACTTCTTCTTCAGGAACAGAGACTGGGGCGGCGAGGAGGATGGGCTGAGGGCAATCGGAGAGGGCATCCTCGTCGTCGTCGTCGTTGTCGACGGCGAGCGCA
This sequence comes from Pisolithus marmoratus, assembly GCA_024613145.1. Lineage (NCBI taxonomy): Eukaryota > Fungi > Basidiomycota > Agaricomycetes > Boletales > Pisolithaceae > Pisolithus > Pisolithus marmoratus. Next base: position 64,466 of record JANFAE010000340.1, on the reverse strand, counting down.
GTTGAGATTTGTTTTCCACCCAAAAGTCACGAGTTACTTATGAAAAACATATGATTACATCATCTCTTTCCCTATTGGGAAAGACCAACTTACAGGGAAATATTGTCGATCCATAACAAAGATACTACTAGGGTCAAATCGAACGAACGAGTTCGACACTCCTAGTCACGATCTCCTCGATAGGCCATCTCTCTCCTCTACCATGCTTGAGATCCATCAAGTCCCCCAGCTCATCACATGCCCTCAATACGACATCAATGTCCTCCTTCGTATGTGAAGCGCTCACACAGAATCTCACCCGGCTAGCCACGAGAGATGTTGCAGGATAGGAAACGATAACCACGGCTACAGGTGTCGGTTTCCGCGTCCGCATCAGCCGCGCGAACATGGGCATCTTTCCAGGACTAAAGATCAATAGAGGCACGATGGGCGAAAAAGGATGACCATAGATGATGAATCCCAACTTCTTCAAGCCTGCGTGGAGATAACGCGAGTTGAATGACAAGCGGCGGATACGCTCGCATGCCTCAGATCCATCAGAAAGAGACGGAGGTAGTGAAAACCAAGCAGGGAAGTGCAGATACTGGTACCATACTTGGAAGTAGGCACTCGTCCGTCACGCTGTGAACCGACACTCCGTTCGTGGGCGACTTGAACGTACTTCTCGACGTCGGGAGGGCAGAGACATCTGAAACCCCCATGATGCTAGCCATGCTTGCAACGATCTGGGTGAGGACAGGCGGCGCCATTGCTTCAGCGTACGGCCCAGAATGACCATGCACTCGCAGGCTATCGATAAGAAGTTTGGGTCCTGCGATATACCCACCAGCAGCCCCGAAAGATTTCGTGAAAGTGCCCATAAGGACGTCAATGGAACTAGGCGAGACATGGAAATAATCCGTCACTCCACGGCCATGCGGTCCCAGCGCGCCTATCGAGTGTGCTTCATCGACGAAGAGGTAGAACTTAGCTCACCACTTTAGCGATGGTATCACATGACTGAAGCGATGTAAGAATCACACCTTGTATTTCTTCTTTAGTTCAATGATCTTCGGGAGGTTGACCATCGTTCCTTCCATACTATACAAGCCCTCCACGATCACGAGTATCTTCTTCCATGACCGATGCGTCTTAGGTTGACCCTGACTAATCACTTCCCGCAACAACCCTTCCAGGCTACCCATGTTGTTGTGCTTGAACATCCTCACATGCGCACCACTCTGCCTCACACCCGTCCGGATGCATGCATGGTTATGTTCGTCCGAGATAATAAGACAACCTTTGCTCGCCAAAGCCGGAATGAACGTCGAGTTAGTCGCGAATCCCATCGAACTAATCAGCGCGTCCTCTGTGCCAATGAATCGCGCGACCAACGCCTCTGCGATCCGATGAAGATCGCAAGTACCCCCTTCCAGACGTGTTCCGCACGCCGAGACACCGTAACGCTTGATAGATTCTTCGACTGCATCGGCACACCCCCCGTGCGCCTGGGCAAAACCCAGATAGTTATAGGAGGCGACATTGAGCATTCTGGTCGTCGTTCCTGTGTATATCTGAGTACGATTGAAGTCTTCGGAATATCGGTCGTAGACCAGAGTGGTTCGGCCAGGGACGCTCGCGATCGGCTGGGAGAAGCAATCGTCTATACGTTGCTTGAGGCGACGCGTATAAAACGAATCAAAGTCGGAATTCAGGGCTGCGTATCCCTGATAGATATAAGCAACGAGAGACGAGATAGATGAAAGGACCGAACATCATGTGGCATCAAATGGGTAAAGGAAGACTTCGCGAATCGTTTACCAAACAAGTCGCGGATATGACCAAATATGATGACAAGCAGGTAACTGAGGTACGTTGTGAATAAGATATAATATGGCGGTTCTTCGACCTCATGTTCTGCGACTGGCTTTTCAGGATCATGCTGAGAGACACAACGGTAATCCTGGTTGGCGCAGTGGCCAAATTCGGCGTGAAGTGCATCGGAGGTTTTCTCTGAAGTAAGCGTTATGTGGAAATCGTAACCATCTGGCTCGTAGAGGACAGTGTCCTCTGAGCTTGTAGATGACGTTACAGAAAGGGCGGGGGTAGAGACTGGTGTAATAGTTCTACTGCAGGCGTGCGCGTCCGCTTCGTGCACGGCGGAAGGATATGACGTGGCTGCGGTAGGAGTGAGCCGTTCAATGGGTGTTCTCTTCCTTGCCTGGAAGAAGTCCTGCGATGGTAAGGGTGAGAGCGGTCTACTATCCATTATTAAGTTCATTATCAGAGTCGGTTGCAGGGCAGCGAAGATGGCCGGACGGTTGAAAGCCTGCAGAGAAGTCAAAGGAAGCGACGGGCAAATTCGGTGCTCCTTTCGAGGGCGAATTATAATTATTCTGGCGTGGAGAAATACATATGCCTCGGATCCAATTTGGAACCAACGCAGGTAGGGATGCGATTGTAGTGTTCTATTAACACGACCCTACCAGTCTTGCAGGCTAACTTGCCTAATACCAAGTGGCCACATTTGCCTGTGACGTCACCTGCGCGTTGCCACGTCTTAATATACCTCGGCCACTGCCCATAATTGACCTCGAACTTTCCTACATCGGCTTGCCCTGATCATCTTTTTATCCCCCTTCACCTGATACGGGTATGGGACACTATACACACCTGTCCTAACTGTACCGTCATTCGATGCGCATGCCACCGTCACATCTTTACGTAGCACATCGCAACAAAGTACTTTTTACGCGTCGATGTTCATCATTTTCCAAGTCGCGTTAGTACTCGAGTACTATGGACGACTGAGTCACACCCACAGATTTGGATATCCAGGTTGCCCTTCAATTTGCGCTCCGTTAAAGGTGCGGCGGTGGCATCGAACTGTCCAGGTTTTCCAGTCGTATACTTCTATGCATCAGGACCAGTCTGGACTGCCAGGAACCATCGGGTACCAACCAGCCACTTCACTGAGGGCCTGGTACCCCTACGTGGCCAATCCCCCACATTCGGAGGTTTTTGATTCGATGACACGTAGATGAACTTTTCTTTTCGTAATTTGATTTATTTCAAACCCATTAGCTGGAGGGTGCTCATCATCTTGGTGTTGTGTAGAAGTGTGGCAGTCGAGGATGGTATTGCGAAGCTCAGAATGTACAAACAAATGAAACTGCATGACGCCTTTCTATGTCCCTATCTGCGGGACAGCTGAGTTACAGCATGTGCATCCTACAGTTTTTGAATTGTCGGTTGGACCTATTCACACACATCTCCTCACGATCTCCTCCGGACCTCCACCGGTGACCTGTCTCCTTTTCCGCGCTTGGGATCCACTAGCTTACCCCGCGACCTTACTAAAGCATCGAGGTCCTCCTTCGTATGCCACGCGCACGTACAGAATCTTATGCGGGTAGTTGTCAGAGGCCCATCAACAACCTCTTTCCAGCGTTAAAGCTTAAAGACCAAGATAGGTACAGCAGAAGAAAAAGGGATGACCAGACCTTCCCCACGTCCGCGCGGGGATAACAAGCATTGAATGCTAGACGGCGGATCCGCGGGAACAGATAAGACTCTCATGATAGTGGGTGAGGACGGGTAGTGCTGTTGCTTCAGCGTACGTTGCAGAATGTCCCTGCACTCCAAGGCCGTCAATAGGAGGTTTGGCTTCTACACTGTACTACCAGCAACCCCAAAGGGTGCCATGCAGATGTCAGCACTGAAATAATCTGTCATTCTACGGGTCCCAGCGCACCGATCGGATATAGAACCTAAAAATGACCACTTCAGCGATAGCAATCAAGCAGCTGAAAAGATCCAAGATCCAACCAGGTGTAGCAACGGAAATAACCTTGGTTGTAGTTCCGATTTCCTAGACCCGTGGGAGAATAGACAGGGCTATATGCCGTGGCAGAAATGACGGGCCCCGGTTGCGTTCACAGTGCTCAGTGATGGTCTGCTATTAGGACTGCTGCTACCTACGATGGCAAAGACTTTACGTCAGACAACCTTTTTTTTGCGATGAGGTGCACCGAGATGCACACCGGAGGGGTCGAGTTCGAGCAGAGGGACTATCGTCGGGTGGGAAGTAGATTCCATAGCAGGGACCCCTGTGTTAGTTATCGCTACACGTGAGCTTGCTTCTGACTCCCGACTGCGGTACACTGCGCAACTGGCTCGACCCTCTTGTCCTTGTTGAAAGTTAGACACAACTGATCACGATTTCTCAGGTAATAGAAATGGAGAACTGCGACGCTTTCAAGCACTCTATTGTATCAGGTGAATTCAAGATTCATCGTGTATCGTTGTGGGTTTTCAGTGGCTAATACGTTGGTTGTCTGTTCATACTAAGTCTCATGATCAGGTGATGGCTCGACATCGCCATCAGGAAATCTGACCGTGGTTCGCGCATAGGCAACTGTATGGTTACTAGTTCCGCTCGAGACCTCAGAGGAAGACGTCACCCCGCCTCCCCCGTATAGGAGTGCCCATATGGAGCTTCCAACAGGTTATGATAAAACGGAATTACTTGTTGGCTGGAGTCAAGGATCAACAGCCCGTAGTGAAGGTATGTATATTAAATGAATGTCCACTGGGTTTTCGCTATCCCCTCTCTCATACAATACATATGTGAATTCAGGGACGCCTCTATGGCGATGCGGATGTCACCAACTCGGCATTGCCGCTCGAACCGCGGACTTCGCAGGAACGCACCACTGACATTATCGACCACAACTATTATGCCTTCGTATCTGACCCGGAGATACCGAGCGGTTTCGTCGCATCACCGGAGAGCGCACAGACATCAGACTCTGAGGAGCCTGTCCCCGCATACTCGTCGCCGACATCGTCTGCAGAAGAACAGCCCGGGTATCGTCGGCGGGAAACCCCAGCTGTATCTGGCCATGTATCGGCCGTTATCCAGCTCTGCGCCCTGTCATCATTCTCCTCGCTAGAGCCGTTGTACTCGCCTTCCGGAAGACTGTTAACTTTGCATCCGGAAAAGGACCAGTCTGTCATCTGGCCGTCTCTTATAGTGGCTCCCGTACCTCAGGAACTTTCCCCATCCGCACCCATCCCCATGTTATATGACCCTGATCTTGAGGTGAAATATAACATGGGTCCCCACTAGTCTCGTCCTTTTTGTCATTGAACTTCTTGATATCAGGAAAGATAGGGAGGAAGCATTCGAGTGCTTCGTGTACGTGTTCTTTTTTTGGACACGTCTCACGTAGACTGACATGTTTTTATCGCTCCCTTAGGCGAGCGTGGCACCAAACCCACCTCCCATCCGCCACTATGAAATTAGTTACACATTACCTCCCACCGCATACATCCTTCAGCCATGTGAAAGAGGCTGAAGAAAACACACGGGGGACTTTATCTTACTATGTGCAATGTATTGGTGGCGCCGCTGGACTAGGGCAGCTGTATTTGGAAGCTGGACTCCTCCATCTCGAAGGTGCCGCTTCCGTCATGCCCTCCGCTTCATATGAAACATTATCATCGATTCGTGTTCCCGCGTAACCCCGACCTGAAAATGGTGCAGAGGCGTGGCAGCGGGACAGAGATGCTGCGAGCCATTATTTCGACCGCGCACGTGCGATAAACTCGGATCTCGACGTCCCGGTGATTACGGACGAAACAGATCGGTGCATGAACTCGAAACGCCTTCGTTGGATATCCCGCACCACCACTCTACTTCAGCGAGCGCCTACTCTGGCGAAGGGTCCATGTACTCGGAGCAGGAGAGAGTTGTCCGATGAAGAAGGCAGGAACGGGCGGAGGACGAGTTGATCTTCATCGACGATATCAAGAGTAAGGACAATATGGATAATGCCCGGTACTTGCACGTCCCTAGTCTCGTAGGAGCTGGAACAGCATTACTGGTCGTTGGGGTTATTGGCGTTCTTAGCTTTTCATCCTGGAGGCGGAATCAGGGGTCTTGATTCTCCTTCTCACTGGGATAGTCCATGCTCGGTCTGATATATACTATCGACTGCAAATCCACTGCTATCTCATGCTGTCGTGGTGCGTTGGTTGAATAATATATATCGTCTCTTTCATTGGCTTGCAGGGCGGATGTTGATGGCTCCCAATGCATCACTACTCGGATCTTTTTGTCTTTACAGGGAATGGTTGAATTGATGATGGAAAATGTACAATTCAATGCCTGCCACTGTTCAGTTGTCCAGGTGCGCCAGGGAGGGAGGGAAATTGTGACTCCACCGGTTCGACTACAATATCCTGATGACCATGTTCAGAGCCCAATGACGACCATGCAAACTTCTGGGAGACAAAAGAGTGCAGCATTACCAGTTGGTGACTCTGCTCGTCAATCAATAAGTTTAACGGACGTGGGTCGTGGGCGTTTTCCATCGCCGATACTCGACGGGTGTTTCGAGTATCCCGCTCTGCTCGCTCCTCTCGGTCCTTTCGCGTCCTCTCGCTACTTTCGGTCCTTTCGCTTATTTGACGTTTGCCACGTGTATTGCCTTTTTTGGACAACAACAACCATGTGGCTTTTCAGACTCAGTCGAAGCCCACTAAGTGCAAACTTATCTAAAAGAGGCCACTGATAAGGACAGATCATTGCATTTCTGCTTATTCTGGGCCTGATCTTGAGTTGATTTGAATGCCTGGCTGTTGCTCAGTGGTACATGTGAACTGAGAATGCCCTGATCACACCATTTTGGAGGGATTTTCACTGATCTTTGCATGGTGACTGCAATTTCAGGCAGTTTTTCAAGAGGATTTGTGTCTGTGGGTTGGGGTGCCTGTGACTGTATGTTACTATGGGTGTAGGGGTCCATGCCCATGGTAGGATTACCCCAGCCTGATGTTACACACTCAGATACATGTAACATAGCATGAATATAGCACTGATTTATGAATGGGGTCTATACCCATGGTGGGTTTATTCCAGCCTGTGCAAGGGGGATGGACAGTACACACACAGATGAGATTGACTACCTTAGCATACCACAAATATAGATTGGACATTGATGAAAGACATAGGTGTACACCATAGGATGCAGCCTGTTGTTTGGGGTGGGATGAAGCTCAGGGTGGGATGAAGCTTGGGGTGGAATGAAGCTCAGGGTGGGATGAAGCTTGGGGTGGGATGAAGCTCAGGGTGGAATGAAGCTTGGGGTGGAATGAAGCTCAGGGTGGGATGAAGCTCAGGGTGGGATGAAGCTCAGGGTGGAATGAAGCTTGGGGTGGAATGAACCTCGGGGTGGAATGAAGCTCAGGGTGGAATGAAGCTTGGGGTGGGATGAACCTCGGGGTGGAATGAAGCTCAGGGTGGAATGAAGCTTGGGGTGGGATGAACCTCAGGGTGGAATGAAGCTCAGGGTGGAATGAAGCTTGGGGTGGGATGAACCTCAGGGTGGAATGAAGCTCAGGGTGGGATGTGAGATGTGTGGTTGGCAGGAGGCTGCTGGCCATGGGTTGGGATTGGGATAACACCAGTGCAGGGGTTAGCAGGAGGCAACTGGCCATGGGTTGTGATGTTGCCTGTGTTGGCAGCTGGGATGCAGCCTGTGTCAGCAACTCAGATGCAGCCTGTGTCGGCAACTCAGATGCAGCATGTCCCAGCAGGCTGTGAACTCATATAATTAAGGGAGAATGTTGTCGCACGGGGGCATGACTTTTTTACCCGCTGCTTATTTCGCATAGCTCGACTATTTTGACTATTTTGCATATTTCAGTAAGCCAATGAAAAGCATGTGGCGTTTCAAACTCCACTGTGTGTGTGAACACAGCAGTGGTTTCCTTCCCAGCTGTCTCTTGGTCCATAGTGGTAGTACACAGTAAATAATACTCTGTAAGAATCAATGAGTGATCAAAAACACAATAAAATGCTTATCTCCCTAGATAAGCCTGCTTTTACACCAAAATTTCGCTTTTGGGCTTATTTGGCTGTGGTTTTTCCACTTCACTGGTGAGATACCTTCCCCTGTGTGTCTTTGGTCCATTCTAAAGGCATTTCTAAGCTGTTTTTATCCCAAATTTTCGCTTTTTTGGGCCTTTTGAGATACCATAATTTCTAGCCAGATATTAGTTTTTCCAGTACCTTCTCCTGTATGTATAATGTATATATTGAGACTTTGGGACCAATGCAGAGCAGTGTCTTCCCTCCATAGATGTGAGTTGCATGACATACAAGCAATTTGATGACACATTCATGACATTTCCCATCCATCTCAATGTGTGTGGACATCCTCTTTGCCTTGATGGGGGTTCATGCAACATATTTCCTGACCTGATCTTTCCAATTTTCAGTGAGGTCTCAGATCTCATGTCCCCTCCACAGGTGAAGTAGGTATGACATTGCAACAACATTTTCTCTGGGTTGGGTCTCTCCAGGCATATTCTGGATCAATGGCCATACTTTGTAGTTCACAGGGGTAACCTGCAGTGGGCCTCACCTTGCACCCAGGCACCTCACTCAAGGGTTGGCAGGGGTCCATACCTATGGTGGGTTTACCACAGCTGGTCTAAGGATGGTGAGCAATACACACTTGGATTAAGGTCAACTACATGTAACATATGTACCATGAATATAATGGGTGTACTATGTATACTGGGCTATCACAAGCTGGGACACAGCCTACATTGGTAGCTGGGATGTGGCCTGGGTCAGCAGCTCAGATGCAGCCTGTGTTGGCAAACTGGGATGCAGCCTGTGTCAGCAAACTGGGATGAAGCATGTCCCGGCAGGCTGCGAAGCAGCCGCGAGCCCGAAGGGCTCGTCTAAAAAGTTAACGGACGTGAGTCGTGGGAAGCGGGCGAGGGTGTCAGATCCCTGATAGTCGGCGGGTAGTTCGCGTACCGTGCTTCGCTCGCTCCTTTCGCTCCTTTCACTTACTCCACGTGTTTTGGCCTTTTTCGGACGACAGCATTTCACACTCAGTCGAAGCCCACTAATATCTGACAGAGACCACTGATAAGGGCTGATCAAGGCATTCCTATTGGATTTGGGCTTGATTTTGGCATGATCTGGGCACCTGGCTATTGCCCAGTGGTACATGTGAACTGAGAATGGCCTGATCACACCATTTCAGAGGGATTTTCACTGATCTTTGCATGATGATTGCAATTTCACACAGTTTTTCAAGGGGATTTGTGTCTGTGGGTTGGGATGCCTGTGTCTGTATGTCACTATGGGTGTAGGGGTCCATGCCCATGGTAGGATTACCCAGCCTGATGATACTCAGATACATGTAACATAGCATGAATATAGCACTGATTTATGAATGACTGGTGTGGGTGTAGGGGTCTATACCCATGATACCCATGGTGGGTTTACCCCAGGCTGCATAAGGGTGATGGACAGTACACACTCAGATGGGATTGACTACCTTAGCATACCACAAATATAGATTGGACATCTATGAAAGACATGGGTGTACACAATAGGATGCAACCTGTCACTTGGGGTGGGATGAAGCTTGGGGTGGAATGAAGCTCAGGGTGGGATGAAGCTCGGGGTGGAATGAAGCTTGGGGTGGAATGAAGCTCAGGGTGGAATGAAGCTCGGGGTGGAATGAAGCATGGGGTGGAATGAAGCTTGGGGCAGAATGAAGCTCAGGGTGGAATGAAGCAAGGCTGCTGGCCATGAGTTGGGATTGGGATAACACCAGGGCAGGGGTTAGCAGGAGGCAACTGGCCATGGGTTGTGATGTTACCTGTGTCAGCAGCTGGGATGCAGCCTGTGTCAGCAACTCAGATGCAGCCTGTGTCGGCAACTCAGATGCAGCATGTCCCGGCAGGCTGCGAAGCAGCCGCGAGCTGAAGGCTCGTCAATAAGTTTAACGGGCGTGAGTCATGGGAGTGAGCCTTAAGTGGCCGAGACCTTGCGGATCCCCGATACTCGACGGGTGATTCGCGTACCGCACTCTGCTCGCTCCTTTCGTTCCCCTCGGTCCTCTCGGTCCTCTCGCGTCCTCTCGGTCCTTTCGCTCCTTTTGCTTATTTGACGTTTGCCACGTGTATTGCCTTTTTTGGACAACAACAACCATGTGGCTTTTCAGACTCAGTCGAAGCCCACTAAGTGCAAACTTATCTAAAAGAGGCCACTGATAAGGACAGATCATTGCATTTCTGCTTATTCTGGGCCTGATCTTGAGTTGATTTGAATGCCTGGCTGCTGCCCAGTGGTACATGTGAACTGAGAATGCCCTGATCACACCATTTTGGAGGGATTTTCACTGATCTTTGCATGATGACTGCAATTTCAGACAGTTTTTTCAAGAGGATTTGTGTCTGTGGGTTGGGGTGCCTGTGACTGTATGTTACTATGGGTGTAGGGGTCCATGCCCATGGTAGGATTACCCCAGCCTGATGTTACACACTCAGATACATGTAACATAGCATGAATATAGCACTGATTTATGAATGGGGTCTATACCCATGGTGGGTTTATTCCAGCCTGTGCAAGGGTGATGGACAGTACACACACAGATGAGATTGACTACCTTAGCATACCACAAATATAGATTGGACATTGGACATTGATGAAAGACATAGGTGTACACCATAGGATGCAGCCTGTCACTTAGGGTGGGATACAACCTGTCAATAGAGCTGAGATGCAGCCTGTTGTTTGGGGTGGGATGAAGCTCAGGGTGGAATGAAGCTTGGGGTGGGATGAAGCTTGGGGTGGGATGAAGCTTGGGGTGGAATGAAGCTTGGGGTGGGATGAAGCTTGGGGTGGAATGAAGCTTGGGGTGGGATGAAGCTCAGGGTGGAATGAAACTTGGGGTGGGATGAAGCTCAGGGTGGAATGAAGCTTGGGGTGGGATGAAGCTCAGGGTGGAATGAAGCTTGGGGTGGGATGAAGCTTGGGGTGGAATGAAGCTCGGGGTGGAATGAAGCTTGGGGTGGGATGAAGCTCGGGGTGGAATGAAGCTTGGGGTGGAATGAAGCTCAGGGTGGAATGAAGCTCGGGGTGGGATGAAGCTCAGGGTGGAATGAAGCTTGGGGTGGGATGAAGCTCGGGGTGGGATGAAGCTTGGGGTGGAATGAAGCTTGGGGTGGAATGAAGCTTGGGGTGGGTGGAATGAAGCTTGGGGTGGAATGAAGCTCAGGGTGGGATGAAGCTCGGGGTGGAATGAAGCTCGGGGTGGGATGAAGCTCAGGGTGGAATGAAGCCTTCACTTGGGGGTGGGATGTGAGATGTGTGGTTGGCAGGAGACTGCTGGCCATGGGTTGGGATTGGGATAACACCAGTGCAGGGGTTAGCAGGAGGCAACTGGCCATGGGTTGTGATGTTGCCTGTGTTGGCAGCTGGGATGCAGCCTGTGTCAGCAACTCAGATGCAGCCTGTGTCGGCAACTCAGATGCAGCATGTCCCGGCAGGCTGCGAAGCAGCCGCGAGCCGAAGGCTCGTCAATAAGTTTAACGGACGTGGTCCATGGGCGTTTTCCATCGCCGATACTTGACGGGTGTTTCGAGTATCCCGCTCTGCTCGCTCCTCTCGGTCCTTTCGGTCCTTTCACTTATTTGACATTTGCCACGTGTATTGCCTTTTTTGGACAACAACAACCATGTGGCTTTTCAGACTCAGTCGAAGCCCACTAAGTGCAAACTTATCTAAAAGAGGCCACTGATAAGGACAGATCATTGCATTTCTGCTTATTCTGGGCCTGATCTTGAGTTGATTTGAATGCCTGGCTGTTGCCCAGTGGTACATGTGAACTGAGAATGCCCTGATCACACCATTTTGGAGGGATTTTCACTGATCTTTGCATGATGACTGCAATTTCAGATAGTTTTTCAAGAGGATTTGTGTCTGTGGGTTGGGGTGCCTGTGACTGTATGTTACTATGGGTGTAGGGGTCCATGCCCATGGTAGGATTACCCCAGCCTGATGTTACACACTCAGATACATGTAACATAGCATGAATATAGCACTGATTTATGAATGGGGTCTATACCCATGGTGGGTTTATTCCAGCCTGTGCAAGGGTGATGGACAGTACACACACAGATGAGATTGACTACCTTAGCATCACTGCAAGCATTTCACAATTTTTCTTCAGAAAACATGCTGAAAAATTTGAAGAAAGTAATACTCTTTTTTGACAGGTGTTTTCACAGAGAAAAGGCAAAAATAATCTTTTCTTTTCTTTGCATGACTTGCCACAAAACATTGATTGATGGTAATACCCATTAATGTAGAAGCTAATCAGCACTACCATCAATTCATGTTTTTGCACAGAAAAGACAAAGAAAACAAAATATTATATTTGCATTTTTCTGTGAACACAGCCCAAATAAAAGAGTATCTCTTCTTTCAATTTTTTCAACATATTTTTGCATGAAAAATTGTGAAATGCTTGCAGTGCATACCACAAATATAGATTGGACATTGGACATTGATTAAAGACATAGGTGTACACCATAGGATGCAGCCTGTCACTTAGGGTGGGATACAACCTGTCAATAGAGCTGAGATGCAGCCTGTTGTTTGGGGTGGGATGAAGCTCAGGGTGGAATGAAGCTTGGGGTGGGATGAAGCTTGGGGTGGAATGAAGCTCAGGGTGGAATGAAGCTTGGGGTGGAATGAAGCTCAGGGTGGGATGAAGCTCAAGGTGGAATGAAGCTCGGGGTGGAATGAAGCTCAGGGTGGGATGAAGCTCAGGGTGGGATGAAGCTCAGGGTGGAATGAAGCTCAGGGTGGAATGAAGCTCAGGGTGGGATGAAGCTCAGGGTGGAATGAAGCTTGGGGTGGGATGAAGCTCAGGGTGGAATGAAGCTTGGGGTGGAATGAAGCTTGGGGTGGAATGAAGCTCGGGGTGGGATGAAGCTCGGGGTGGAATGAAGCTCAGGGTGGAATGAAGCTTGGGTGGGATGAAACTCAGGGTGGAATGAAGCCTTCACTTGGGGGTGGGATGTGAGATGTGTGGTTGGCAGGAGACTGCTGGCCATGGGTTGGGATTGGGATAACACCAGTGCAGGGGTTAGCAGGAGGCAACTGGCCATGGGTTGTGATGTTGCCTGTGTCAGCAGCTGGGATGCAGCCTGTGTCAGCAACTCAGATGCAGCATGTCCTGGCAGGCTGCGAAGCAGCCATGAGCCGAAGGCTCATCAATAAGTTTAACGGATGTGGGTCGTGGGCGTTCTCCATCGCCGATACTCGATGGCTGGTTCGCGTACCATGCTCTGCTCGCTCCTCTCGGGCCTCTCGCTCCTTTCGCTTATTTGACGTTTGCCACGTGTGTTTCCTTTTTTGGGTGACTTGGCTTTGTACCGAGACTGTGGACAGCCTGCAACCCTCCAACAGCCTGTGTCTCCTCCCTCCCTCCTTCCCTCCTTCCCTCCCCTCCACTCCAGCCCATTTCTGGAATATACAGCTCAATCCAATACAGAACATCTACTTGATCTGTGAGTACCTCTATTGATCTGACTCATTCACTCTGATGACAGATCTCCCCACTGATAAGGCTGATAAGACTCATATTTCGCATTTTTGAGTGTTTCCTGTGTTTCCTTCTGCCCCTGGTAAGCCTACAAACCTTCCTCCATGCCCAGGAGTCCATTGATCCCTTCTGATTATATTTTTCTGACCATCTTGACATGGTTTTTAGTTGTTTTCTGTGGTATTTGAGCCACAATTTTCGCATTTTGGCCCCTTTCTTGGACATATCTTGGTCCAGGTTGCCTTGGTAAGTGTCCCCTGACCATCACTGATCAATCTCACCCATTCATGATGGCTTTTCACATGTCTTTCCCATCAATTTTAGTGCATTTGTGTCTTCTTAGGGTCTATCCTTGGACATAGATCTGTCCAGAGTGTCTTGGTAAGACTACCCTTTCATATCATGCTCTTTGGAAATTTTACCTCCACTACTAAAGTGATTTTTGTTGATTTGGGCACAACATCTGTGTCCAGGTCACCTGTGTGAGTGTATATATATGTATCACTCTTATCTGCTGTTGATCACACTGACATTTGACCAGGGATATAGGTAGGTCCTTTGTGTGTGTCCTTTGGGGACTCTGTGTTTGTCCTTTGGTGGGACATTGGGGTGTCCTTTGGTGGGGCATTGTGGTCCTTTGGTGGGACTTCCCTGCACAGGTCCTGGAGTGAATTCAAGTCCCTTCTGCCATGTAGGTCTTCTGAAGGCAAGGGCTCACTTCCCATGATGTCTCTGATGATTTTACATACACATAGGTCCACCCCCCCTACTTCCCCACAACTGGCCCAAAATGCTGCTCACCAGGTGGAGCGTGAACAGTGTATCCTTGGCTCTCCTCCATCCTGTCATCAACCACAGGTTGTAAGTTAGCTCCATGCCTGAAACATATATAGGATTCATGGTATATGTCAGACACATGCCATGCCACTCCCACTCCCTCTACCCCCACTACAACCTCAGATGACCTTCCTTCCCCCATATCAACTGCCACCCATGGGCTATCCTGATCAACCACAGATTGTAAGTCATCTCCATACCTGCAACATATATATATATAAGATTGATGATATCTGTCAGATGCATGCCATGCCACACCCCTTCCCTCCCCCACTCCCACAACAACATCTTCCCTCTTATCATCAGCCACCTATGGGTTTTCCTCCACCTCAACATGTTGATTATGCTGCTAGATTGTTGGAGGGGTTTAATAATGATCATCAGAGACGTCGTCAGCACAGGCAGAACACAAGAACCAACAATCTGCCAGCTCCTCCTCCTCCTCAAGCTGGTCCATCTCATGCCCCCCCTCCACCTAATTACCATTCCTACCAACAGGTCACCAACTTTCAACAGGAGGCAGATCAGCAGAGACACCAACAGGCTCACCAGGAGTGGCAACACCTTCAATCCATTAGGATGCAGATGCAGGAGCAACAGAGGCAAGAGAGGGAGTACCTTGAATCAATCAGAGTGCAGCAGCAGCAGCATCAGGAGCAGGAGTGGCAGCATCTGCAATCTGTCAGAGTGCAGCAGGAGCAGCAACAACAACAGCAGTGGCAACATCTGCAATCCATCAGAGTGCAGCAGGAGCAGCAGCAGAGACAGCAATGGCAGCATATCCAATCCATCAGAATGCAACTGCAGCAGCACCAGCAGCAGCACCAGCAGCAGATTCAATCTATTAGGGTGCAACAAGAACAACAGATTCAGAGGGAGGAATTAGAATGTCAACATTATTGGGAGGTACAACAACAGCTGATGGCTCAGCACATACAAGAGAGGGAACATCAGGAGCAGGTAGAAATGGAACAAGTGAGGCAGATATCCCAAAGGTTGCTCTCTGAGGCCCTCAGTGAGCATAGCCATCGTTCAGCAGAGCAATATGAGCAGGATCAGCAGAGACAAGCTTCTGCCAATCAACCAGATGATGATCCCCCTCCTCCCAGTCCTTCTGACTCCTCCAGCTCTGCACCACCCTCTCCTCCTCCTCCTCCACACCCACACCCAGCTCCCACTCCCACTCCAACTCCTGGTGCTAATCAAGGTCCACTCTCACCCCTGCCCCCAGCTCCCACTCCTGGTCCCAATCCAGATCCAGATCCAGAGCCAGAGCCAGAGCCAGAGCCAGAGCCAGAGCTGGAGCCAGGGCCAGATCCAGTACCCCCCCCACCTCCACCTCCACCTCCACCCTCACCCTCACCCCCACCCCCCCCCCTCCACCACAGCATATGCCTCCTGGTGGGAGACCTTACTCTGAGCCTGTCCAGCCCCACAATCTGGGTCTCATGAACATTCCATGCCCAAACTGCCAGGCCCTCCATTTTCTTTCAGAGAAGCTGGCCAACTCCAGTGCCCTGAATCCACAATTTGGGGTATGTTGTCTTAAAGGTCAGGTGGTCCTTCCTGCTTTACAGCAATGGCCCCATGCTCTCCAAGAGCTCCTTGATGATCCTCAAGACCATAGGGAGTTTAGGAAGAATGTCCGTCAGTACAACAATGCTCTGGCATTCACATCAGTAGGAGTAGAAGTTGACAGGGAAACTGTTCAAGGAGCTGGTCTGGCATCTTTTCATATCCATGGCACTCTCCACCATGTCATGGGAGCACTCATCCCTCCTCAGCATCTCCAGCCTTCCTATGCACAGCTGTATATTTATGATCCAGAGGAGGCAACAAACAGGCGTCTGCAGAGAAACCCAGACCTCCAAGGGACATCATGCTGGACTTGCACAACCTCCTCAGAGAATACCATCCTTATGCTCCCATCTACCAGCAGGCCTATGAGATCATGAGAGCCAAGCCTCCAGAGGAGCAGACTGATGTTTGCATGCATCTTCACTTGCAGCAGGGTGCTGATGGAAGGAGATACAACCTCCCTACTGTAGAGGAGATTGCAGCCATTGTCCCTGGTGATGGTTCAGAGAGTGTCAGGGTGGATAGGGACATCATCTTACACTTGCAGGGTGGTGGTCTATGTCATATCAGCAACCTCCATCCCTCCTACCTCCCACTTCACTATGTCCTGTTGTTCCCAGATGGACAGGAGGGGTGGCACTTGGACATTCCTTTGCAGGCAGTGGGTGGTCATCAAAACCATTCCAAGAAGGTCACTCAGATCCTGTGGTATGCATATCGCCTCCATGTTCGTCCTCCTCAGGTGGAGCCCCCCAATCTCTTCAAGGCTGGAAGACTCTTTCAACAGCTGATATGTGATGGATGGGCTTCCATTGACCAGTGCAACCTCACCTGGGTGGCCAACAATCAGACCAGGCTCAGAGCTGAGTTGTATAAGGGATTGCAGGATCGTTTGGCTCAGGATGCTGGTCAGGATTTGGGTGGGGTTGGTAAAGTCATCCTCCCTTCCACACACAAGGGTGGTCCTCGCTATATGAACCAATTGCTTCAAGACTCCCTTGCCATATGTAGGGAGTACAAGAAGCCTGATCTCTTTCTCACCATGACTGCAAATGGGAGTTGGCCTGAGATAACTCAGAATCTCTTTCCAGGTATGTGAACATCTTCTTTCAACTATCACCACCTCACCATCATCACACAGGCCAGTCAACAGTGGACAGGCCTGACCTGGTAACCTGTGTTTTCCATGCCAAGCAACAGGCTCTGTTGAAGATGGTCAGGGATGGATACTTTGGGCAGGTGGCTGGGTTTGTCTACACCATTGAGTACCAGAAGCGTGGTCTCCCTCACATGCACCTCTTGGTCTTCTTGGAGGAGGGAGACAAGATTCATACTGTCCAGCAGGTGGATGCCTTCATCTCAGCACAGATTCCTGACCCCACTCTCCACCCCCAACTTCATGAGTGTGTCTCCAAGTACATGCTCCATGGGCCCTGCTCCCCTCAGAGGTGTATAGAGAACAATGTCTGCAAGAAGCACTTTCCAAAGGGCTTTGCTCCTCAGACCATCATCAAGGAGGATGGATATCCTGACTATGCTCGCCCTGACAATGGGAGGACTGTGCAGAAGTATCAGAACATCTTTGACAACAGTGTGGTGGTCCCCCATCCAAGAGAGCTTCTGGTGAAGTTTGACTGCCACATTCAACCTGGAGGTCTGTGGGTCTATCAAGGCAGTCAAATACATCCACAAGTACATCTACAAGGGCCCAGACAAGGCAACTGTGCAGCAGGAGGGGCATGATGAGATTCGTTCCTACCTTGATGCAAGGTATATTTCCTCCACCCAGGCATGTCACAACATCTTTGAATTCCCCCATGCACATGGAGTGGCCTGCTGTCTATCGTCTTCCTGTTCATCTTCCAGGGGAACAGACTGTGGTTTTTGATGCTCAGGATGACATCCAGAATGTGGTGGAGAACCCCAAGGACACTCAACTCATGGGTTGGTTTGAGGCCAACAAGGACCCTGCCATCATAGCTGCTGGTGGTCCTGACTGTCTCTACCAGGACTTCCCCAAGAAGTTTGTGTGGGATAAAAAGAGGGCTGTTTGGAAAGTGCGTCAGAGGTACAAGGCCATTGGTCGCATGTATGCAGTTTATCCTTCTGCTGGAGAAAAGTTCTACTTGCATCTCTTGCTCACTCAGGTCAAGGGTAAGTCTGCTTCCATGCCATCTCCTCTCACAACTGACATCTCTCACAGGTGCAACATCCTTTGAGCACCTCAGAACTGTGGATGGCCACCTTTATGATTCTTTCAAAGATGCCTGTAGAGCTCTGGGTCTGTTGCAGGATGATAGAGAGTGGGTGTTGTGTCTGCAGGATGCTGCTCACTTCCAGACAGGATTCCAATTACGTCGACTTTTTATCATCATCCTGGTGCATGGATCTCCTGTGGATCCCAACCTGCTGTGGGAGGCTTCCAGGGATCATCTCTGTGATGACTTGAAAATCTGTCTCAGACGTCTCCTCAACATCCCTGAGCCCACCCAAGAGCAGATCTATGACTATGGGCTCCACCTCATTGCTGAGGCCCTTCGCAGGCATGGAAGGAGCCTACAGGACTACCCAGAGATGCCTGTGTCACAGATGGACTGGGGTGGTCGTGAAGGGAACCAACTCATCAATGAACAGCTGGCACTGAATGAACCAGGCTTGCAGGAATTTGTGCAGAGGGGGGAAGAGACTCTGAATGTGGAGCAGAGGCAACTGTACCAGGCAGTGGTGGAGAGTGTGATGGGTGGTGATGGCACCATGTTCTTCCTTCAAAGTGGTGGTGGTTGTGGAAAGACCTATCTGTCCAACCTCATAGCTGCTGCTGTCAGGGCAAGGGATAGGATTGTCCTCTGTGTGGCTTCTACTGGAATTGCCTCCCTTCTCCTCCCTGGAGGTCGTACTGCTCATTCCAGGTTCAAGATTCCCATCCCCTGCCATGAGCAGAGTGTCTGCAACATGAAGAAGGATGACCTCCACCATCAGCTCATTCAGAGGACTTCCCTCATCATCTGGGATGAAGCAGCTTCTCAGCATCATCATGTGGTGGAGTGTGTGGATAGGACTCTCAGGGACTTGATGGACAGGGATAGGCCATTTGGGGGGATCACTACACTCCTTGGTGGAGACTTCAGGCAGACTCTACCTGTCATCCAGCATGGCAACAGGGAACAGATTGTGCCTGCTACACTCACCCATTCCAACCTGTGGGCCCAGATGAGGATCCACTATCTCAACCAGAACATGCATCTTGGCCAGGATCCTGAATCTGATCAATGGGCTCAACATCTTCTGCAGATAGGGATCACCAATGGAGAGCTGGAGCTGCCTCAGCACATGCATTGTGGGGATGACATGGCCTCTTTGGTGGATGCCATCTACTCTGACCTTCTTGGCCTCCAACCAAACCAGCAACTTACTGATGGGTATTTCCTGGATCATACCATCCTCACCTGTAGGAATCTGCAGGTGCATGAGATCAACTCTACCATTCTGGAGAGAGTCCAACCTCAGGAGAAGGTGACCTATACCAGTGCAGACTCTGTGACTGACCAGGAGTATCAGTACATTCAACCAGAGGTCCTGCACACCCTGTCCCCATCTGGATTCCCCCTGCACAAACTGGAGTTGAAGATTGGTGCACCTCTCATGTTGTTGAGGAACCTGGATCCCATCCATGGTCTGTACAATGGCACCAGGTTGAGGCTGATCAAATGCACATCCAGGATATTGGAATGTCGTGTTTTGAAAGAGGGTGGAGATGGAGAAGTGGTGCTGATCCCCAGAGTCAACCTTGAGTCTGGGTTGGAGGATTCCCCTGTGCCATTTTGTAGAAGGCAGTTCCCTGTGCACCTGTCCTATGCCATGACCATCAACAAATCACAAGGACAGTCAGTGAGGAATGTGGGGATTGACTTGCATTCAGCTGTGTTTTCTCATGGACAGCTTTATGTTGCACTTTCACGTTGTACCCATCCCAGGAGGATCAAAGTTCTGTTTTCAGAAGGACAGGATGATAGCAAGACAACCAATGTAGTTTGGCCTGAGGTATTTAGACATCTGAACATTTGATTTGTAATTGTATTTAGTAGAATATGAAAGCTTGAACTTGACATGTTTGTAGACAGTAGGATGAAACCTGTGTTGGCAGCTGAGATACAGCCTGTGTCAGCAACTCAGATGCAGCCTGTCCCAGCAACTCAGATGCAGCATGTCCCGGCAGGCTGCGAAGCAGCTGTGAGCCGAAGGCTCGTCTTATATATTAACGGGCTTCGCCCGTGGGAACCCCTCTAGGCGCGCACATACACTCGGGCCCTTGCCTTTGTGGGTCGTCGCAACTCGGGTATGGCCATGAGAATTGCCTTTTGGGCACACGAAAAACCATGTGGTTTTCGATCTCAGTTCGAGCCACCCAATCTTAATATAGAAGATAGTATCCCATTTCTGCCAGATCTGGGCTGGCCTTAGATATTAGCAGGTGTGGCCTGTGGGAAGCCCTGTAGGCGCGTGCCTTGCCCTGGTGCATTGCCTACCCACAGGCGATGTTGCATGTTGCACCTCTGGTCTGCCCATGGGGATTACCTTTTGGGCACACAAAAAACCATGTGGTTTTCAATCTCGGTGCGAGCCACCCAACCTCAATCTTAAACTCATCTTATTAGATATTGTCAGCATTGATGTGAGGGCTGATATCACCCATTTCTGCTGGATCTGGGCCTGTTGTCGAGTGAATGGGGCCTGATCATGGCATGATTTGGCAAGATGATTACCTGTCACTTTCTCAATGGGTGAATCTGCTGCAGATAAACACAGATGAACTATACTTCTACATAGCTTTCCCAGAGTATTGACAGTCCCAAACCTGGGACACCCAGCATGGTCCTTCTGTGATAAGCCAGCAGTTTCCTATGGCTTATGTCACTGCATCTAGGACATTCATTGTCCTTCTGATGTATGAAACCCCATGTTTATGGTTTATATGTTTATACAGATATATGCATATATGTGCATTTGGTCTCAAATGTAGTAATTAATGAGTTGTCAGTCACTGTACAGTGGGGGGCCTACCTGTCACATGTGGCACACTGTAGTGGCTGTACAGCCAAAACTGTTTTTGCTGATGGAGGGCAATCATTAGAGAATGCAAGAAATTGATCTGGATGGTGGGGACTTGGATTGCCCCTGGCATGGGCCCAGTAGATCATCAGACATTTATAATTTCAAGTCTCACAGAATTCTGAATTCATTGTATAATACAACTTTATGAAGGTCACTCTGAAGCTAAACAACTGGCTTAGAACATTCATGCCACTGGGCCCCATGAACCATCTGGCTCATATCCAGCTCCACACACCTGCCTTTGGGAATGACCATTGTGGTCCACATAGAATAGAATGGCTGCCAGAATGTTGGAGGTATCCAGAGCAACAATCTTTCCTTTGGACCTCTGATCCAGCCATCATTAAAAAGCTTGACTGGTTCATGCCACACATTCACATCATCCCACTGGATGCCATCAAGGAGCTGTTGACTGTCATGCAGTGCCTGTGAAGGGACTGATGAAAAGCAGATTGAGATGGCTTGGAAAAACCCAGGTTAGTTCAGTGTTGAAGTCAGAAAACATGACTAGTTGGCAAGACTCACCTGTGTGCACCCCTCTCTCAGCATCCCAGATCCTCACTGTCTTGTCAGAGGACCCTGACACTATCCTCTTGCCATCAGGGGAGAATCCAACTGACCTGACCCAATCAGTGTGCCCCTCAAGTTCACCTCCTATCTGCACCCCTCTCTCAGCATCCCAGATCCTCACTGTCTTGTCATATGACCCTGACACTATCCTCTTGCCATCAGGGGAGAATCCAACTGACCAGACCCAATCAGTGTGCCCCTCAAGTTCACCTCCTATCTGCACCCCTCTCTCAGCATCCCAGATCCTCACTGTCTTGTCAGAGGACCCTGACACTATCCTCTTGCCATCAGGGGAGAATCCAACTGACCTGACCCAATCAGTGTGCCCCTCAAGTTCACCTCCTATCTGCACCCCTCTCTCAGCATCCCAGATCCTCACTGTCTTGTCAGAGGACCCTGACACTATCCTCTTGCCATCAGGGGAGAATCCAACTGACCAGACCCAATCAGTGTGCCCCTCAAGTTCACCTCCTATCTGCACCCCTCTCTCAGCATCCCAGATCCTCACTGTCTTGTCAAAGGACCCTGACACTATCCTCTTGCCATCAGGGGAGAATCCAACTGACCTGACCCAATCAGTGTGCCCCTCAAGTTCACCTCCTATCTGCACCCCTCTCTCAGCATCCCAGATCCTCACTGTCTTGTCATCTGACCCTGACACTATCCTCTTGCCATCAGGGGAGAATCCAACTGACCAGACCCAATCAGTGTGCCCCTCAAGTTCACCTCCTATCTGCACCCCTCTCTCAACATCCCAGATCCTCACTGTCTTGTCATCTGACCCTGACACTATCCTCTTGCCATCAGGGGAGAATCCAACTGACCAGACCCGATCAGTGTGCCCCTCAAGTTCACCTCCTATCTGCACCCCTCTCTCAGCATCCCAGATCCTCACTGTCTTGTCATCTGACCCTGACACTATCCTCTTGCCATCAGGGGAGAATCCAACTGACCAGACCCGATCAGTGTGCCCCTCAAGTTCACCTCCTATCTGCACCCCTCTCTCAGCATCCCAGATCCTCACTGTCTTGTCATCTGACCCTGACACTATCCTCTTGCCATCAGGGGAGAATCCAACTGACCATGACCCAATCAGTGTGCCCCTCAAGTTCACCTCCTATCTGCACCCCTCTCTCAGCATCCCAGATCCTCACTGTCTTGTCAAAGGACCCTGACACTATCCTCTTGCCATCAGGGGAGAATCCAACTGACCTGACCCAATCAGTGTGCCCCTCAAGTTCACCTCCTATCTGCACCCCTCTCTCAGCATCCCAGATCCTCACTGTCTTGTCAGAGGACCCTGACACTATCCTCTTGCCATCAGGGGAGAATCCAACTGACCTGACCCCATCAGTGTGCCCCTCAAGTTCACCTCCTATCTGCACCCCTCTCTCAGCATCCCAGATCCTCACTGTCTTGTCAGAGGACCCTGACACTATCCTCTTGCCATCAGGGGAGAATCCAACTGACCTGACCCCATCAGTGTGCCCCTCAAGTTCACCTCCTATCTGCACCCCTCTCTCAGCATCCCAGATCCTCACTGTCTTGTCATCTGACCCTGACACTATCCTCTTGCCATCAGGGGAGAATCCAACTGACCAGACCCCAGAAGTGTGCCCCTCAAGTTCACCTCCTATCTGCACCCCTCTCTCAGCATCCCGGATCCTCACTGTCTTGTCAGAGGACCCTGACACTATCCTCTTGCCATCAGGGGAGAATCCAACTGACAAGACCCAATCAGTATGGCCTTGTATGGCAAGTTGAGCAGCTGGCCATCCTTTAAGCCCTCCTACAGAAACTCCAACAAGGCAAGAAAATTTCGGCAAAAGCATTCTTGAAAGCATGGTGTTCAAGGGTGCGAATGGCAGGGCAGATACATAGAGGTGTGGGGTGCTGTGTGATATTATGCCGCCAAAATTCTGCAGAAATTTGATCCCATCTCGTGCAAACATCAAGGTATTGTCAAAACCACTTTCATCCTTGGACTTCAAATTAGATGAGATAAAGCATCACTGTCTTCACCCACCTTTAGCCATGCTATAGTGGACGCCAGAGCACTCGTAGCATGTCCAAGTCCACTGAGAAGGCTCAGTGTCTCAAACCAATACAGAAGCTTTTCAGCACCCAACAATACCCTCTACCAGTTTCGCAAGCCTCGAGTCAAACTCCGTTCTTTCCAGATGGTGGGCCCAATGTTGACACGAATAAGATAGATTGGGAGTGATGTTTTTGTTGACTCTATCCTGCAGGTCCCCGACCTCAGAGTTGCTGCAGTAAGAACTCTCCAATCCACAAATGTTAAATTCGAGGTCGTCGTGAAGGGTCTGCAAGGATGCGAAGGCGAGGAGGCTTGTGCATGCTAGATGCACCAACAAAGTACACCCCGCTCCGTGTACGATCAGTGAGGAAGTCATAAAATGATGCATGGAGAGGTCGGACGACGGAACGCCTGTCCGCAATCCCGCTCAACAGCGGTGCCATGAATTCGAGAATGATAAGTCATATCGAAATGGTCTTCCTCTGGGGGGAAATGACTTCGCATCTTGTTCAGGGCATCCAATGGCAGAGGAACAGCCGTCGACATGATCTGTTGCATCACAGAGCCAAATCGTGCGAGTGTGATGTCATCTTCTGGCACAGTGTCCTGCAGGATCGTTTTGCACATGGCGTCCAACAAGGTGCCCCCAGCTCCGCGGTGGGGGAACATCACCTCGTTATAGCGCTCCATTATCGTCCGACCTGGCCTATTGGGTTTGATGAACTCGCAGGCTAGACGAGCCCACTCAAATAGCCCATCTGATTTCTGAGCAATGCTCTGAACTTCTGTGGGTCCAATCACCGGATGACCCTGAAACTCGTCGGAAACATATAGTCGGATGTCGCACTCTGCAGATATGGCGTCCAACGAGGTGGCCTTCACGTGCACAGCGGTACTCAGGATACGTTCGATGTCGGGCAGCGGTCTGGATGTCAGAAGTATGCGGAAGTTCGAGAGGCAGGTGGGCGGCTTCCGGCGATTTGAGTAGAGATAGGATGTGCTTCCTTGAGGTGTCCGGCCCACTTTCATCCAAGGCATCTATCACCACGACCACATTCCCAACGATCATCCCAGTCAGCCTTAGACAACGGCTCCAAAATCAGTCGCTGCCACTGCTGCGTCACGTCAGGCGTAGTCTTGAGAGAGCGGTCGGTCGCGACGATGTCCGCAAGTGCGCGCCGAAATGCTGGCTCTCGGTCAGCCAGATCACGGGCAATGGTCGTCAGAATCTTCTCCTCCCGGCGTTCACTGTGCCTGTCACGAGCAAAACAAAAGCAAGACCCAAGTCCTCCCACGTCCTTCACCCATGATGCAATTGTATGCGCAATGGCCGATTTTCCCCTTCCGGCCTGCCCGTGAAGCCATAAAATGCGCGGAGCGTTGACGTCGGGATCCTGAATCCAGTTCATGATTTCCCGCAAAATCTCCGTCCTCGTACGCTCGAGACATTTCTTCGTTAGGTTGAGGCCCGCGCCATCTGCGTAGGCCATGCCGTCGAGATTGAAGTCTTCAGATATGCGACTCAAGCCTTCAGAAATGCGATTCAAGTCTACAGATATGTGATTCAAGTCTTCTGTTATGCGGTATGTGTTGGCTTGAATATCCCGAGCGATACGATCACGGTATTGTTGCATCAGGTTATCTAGGGCCTTCACGTAGCCGACAACGACGGTTTCCGTCTCGGAGAAGATATTCTTTCCCATTCTTTTCCCTGAGGGCATGTTGTGTCATGATATGGAAACCGGGGTTAGGATATACATGACTTCACAGAAGCTTTTCGTTACAGAATAGTTGTTGATGAACTGCGCAGAGGCGCTCATCGCTCGCGCGATCCTTGCGAGGGTATCTCTCATTTTGTCGATACTGTTGATACTTTCATCTTCCGTAAGAAATTCGTATACGCCTCGCACCCTGTCGAGGAGATCGGACACCGTATTGTCGACGTTCGCTTGATTGATAACCAGCTATAGACGACTATGTGAGACACGATACGAAAATGCCACTGTAGTAAGTAGAAACAAACCTGAGAAACAGCAGTTAAAATTCCTAGCGCAGCCTGGGCATAAGGATGGACCTGGTGCACGCATGCGATCACTGCTTGGATGCAAAGGATGAAATACTTACGTTGGCAAGAGTCGAAACCACTTGATTGAAAACTTTGAAAGGTTTGAGATATGTATCACTCAAATTTTGAATTCCGGAGAACGTAGTGTTGGCATTATCGACGGCGCCTACAACACCTCGTGCGATACGCGGGATTGAACGAATGCCGTCGAATTTTTTTACTGCGGCATCGATATCCATACCAGCCGATGCTAATGTAGGTTCTGGTTCTGGTTTGGCGATTGGCTTTTCAGTCTGTCCAATAGAATCACTCAATCCTTGTGTAACTGATTATCACAGATCACATACGTCCTTGTGCGGAACTGCGGGGAGCGTCTCTTGTTGCTCTTGCACTCCTCCGCTAGTACTTGTTGCGACAGCCTGTTCAATGGTCATCATCAGGTTAATTGGATGGGATAGATCACAAACATCCTGCTCTGGAGTTGCCTGAAACTGTTCTTGTTCCTCCTGAGCTCCTCCACTGGTCCTTGCATGAGCGATTTCTGTCGCGGTAGGGGTCGAAGGCCTGTGGTTCGATCGCTTGAAGATGTGCCCCATTCTGGCCAGCGAGGTCATATTCGATGAGAAATGCCTCGCGCGAGCCCCAGACGGTCCTGGGGACTGCTTCTTTGCAGCTCGATAAGTATATATTGGTGAAGGGATGGTTTACGCACCGTAGCAAGGCCGTCCGTCGAATTAGATGTCTTCACAAATCCGAAAAGACGACGTTTCTTTGACTGTGTTCTAGCCATTGAGAAATAGGTATATCACAGATCGGAACTTTGGTTTGAGGTTGAGCGTAAGCGAAGGAGTGGTGTTCGAAATTAGACGCCTTGAACACGTTGCAGTTGGCGCATGGACCAGCACTGCAGTGAGTTTCCTCGTCGTGGTCCACATGTATCGCTTCGAACTTCATTCCCGCTCTTCCTTGACGTTGCACTTCTTCGACGCTCGTCTGCCTTCCATAGTAGTGCCAAACTCGATCCATCGACCCCAACCATGTACATTCTGGTGCGCCATGATCAATTGATGGCATTGATAGACGTGGACATATCCTCTTGACGGATGTTATGACACAGCTCATGACAATGTTGGGACGAGTCAAAATCATGGAATATATCTTTGGTCCCAGACTAGGCAGCGGGTGTCTGAGAGCTGGCAAGAGTTGGATTGATTGTTGTGCTGGGAGTTTGGACAGCTACACATCAATGCGGGCAGCGGCGAGCAGTGTGTCGCTTTTTGCGGCTTACAGGCCGTCCACAGGTATGCACTACCATTCCCTGTTCCGGTCCTGGTATACATTGTCTTCTAACCTTCTGATTGGCACAGACGGCGATCTTGTACAGAGACAACGCGCTCCTGTGGTAGTGCGTGCGGACTGTGATTCAAGGTCGATCCATTGGACATGCTACGGTAAATATCCTTAAGGAACGGCGTTGTTCCAGCAGAAAAATCCAAGAAGACCACCTCTATACGACGCTACTTCGAACACCGGTTGATCAACCAGGATGACATGGCTATGGTACGGTTCTCGCTGTCGAACGTCCCTCTCTGTTAGGGTATGTGCCCCCCAGAATCGATGGTATTTCGGTGACACCCTGTGTCCCTGTCCCAGCGCAACTTGGCAACGGCGGGTATGGTAAGAACATGGTCCCCAACATATACCTTGTATTTCTTCGGCAGTTCAATGTAGACTGATCATGCCTTTCACACTATATCTTCTTCCATGATCGATGCGTCTTGGGTTGACCCTGGCTAATAGTCTCTCACAACATCCCTTCCAGACTGCCTATGACGTTGGGCTCGAACATTCTCACCCGCGCACCACGCCTTTTCCCATGGGCATGTGGCAATGGATGACAAGGCAGCTTCTGCCTACCAGAGTAGGATGATGGTCGAGATAGTTGCGAATCCAACGAAACTAATTCGCGCATCCTCCGTACCAATGAACCGCACGACCGGTGCTTCCGCATTCCCATGAAGGTCACAAGTACCCTCTTGCAAACGTGTTCCGTACGCCGAGACACCGTAACGGTTCTTCGACCGTATATGCACACCCTCCACGTAAGTAGGTAAAACCCAGGTAGTTGTATGGAACAACATTGAGCACTCTGGCTGTGGTTCGGCCAGCAACACCGATGATCGGCTGGGAAAAACAAGTCATTTACGCGTCGCTTGCCACCACGCAGATTAAACGAGTCAAAGTCGGAATTCAGAGGTGCATATCCCCGACAGAGCATCAGCAACATAGACGAGGACGCCTATCATATAGCATCAAATGATGAAGGAGGGCTTTATAAATCCTTTTTCCAACAAAGCCGCCAATAGGACCAAATACGACGAAAAGCAGGTAGCTGTGACGGATCTTGGACCGCATGTTCTGCAACCAGCTTTTCAGGATTGTACTGAGACAAAAAGGCGAATTCGGTTGGCACAGTGACTAGATTCGGAGTGGGGTGCGATGGAAGTTTGCTCTGGCGTAGGCGTTGTGTGACGGTAGCTAATCCCGCAATCATGCAAGTCGCCTAGGACAGCGTCCTCAGACACAGAAAGAGCGGAGATGGAGGTTGGCGTAACGATTCGATTGCGAGTCTGCCAAGAAGGAAGTACCTTCTTCACCTAGAGGAGAAACTGTGGCGGTGAGGACGGTCCGAGGCCATCGTATGAGCCAGTGGTGGGACAGCCAAAGCAGTGACGTTAAGCCGATAGCGGATAGAGGAAGTAGTGAGCGAGGTTTGGTTACCTTTCGCTCGCAGATTTAATGCTGTGTCGTGAGGGTTTGGATGACGGAGATGGAGGGCAGTCGCCGGGAAATGCTTGTTTCTCCTTTCGTTCACGGATTAGCATCGAGTCGTGCTGGTGATGGTAAGCCAACGGCAGCGACGGGCAACAAGCCGATTCGCTTACAGATGTGCGGCGAAGACTTGGACGGTAAAGCCTGTGGCAGTTAGCCAGTTGCGCGGGTACTACTGTAATAGATGATTCGAAGCAATGCGTACCTCCTTGTGTGTGAGCTAGCTCGTCGTAATGGTACAAGTCGTGTCTGCTTGGCAAGCGTAATCGATCGTAATACGGCGAACCAAGCATCGAACGTACTGTAGTAATTACCCGCGCGGAGTCAAGCGGTAAACTTTGACATCCCTCCCTCCCCATTTTTATACCCTCCCACCCTATTTTCGCGTCCTGCCCCCTCATTTTCTGGCCTCAAACGCTTGCTGCCATGCCTGCTGTTACCAAAGTTTGCTGCAGTGCGTCTCGTTGCTACCATTGACATTGCTTGCAGCTCACTCGCAGTTCGTCACTCAACCGCCCAGTCGGCGCTGGATACGTCGGTGAGCCTCGCAAGCTTGTAAGACTTGCCCAGCCATGACTCACGTACGCTTCTCTTCATTCCCTGTACAGGAGGTCCCACGTGTGCTGTCATCGCCCTCAAATGCCCGCACATCAAGGTAACTATCGTCGACCTCAACCAGTCCCGAATCGACGCGTGGAACAGCCCAGACTACACACTTCCAATCTATGAGCCGGGTCTCGAGGACGTCGTCCGCCAGGCTCGCGGTCGCAATCTCTTCTTCTCAACCGATATCGACGGGAGCATCCAGGAGGCCGACCTTATCTTCGTGAGCGTCAATACCCCAACCAAAAAGTCTGGCGTCGGTGCAGGCTTCGCCGCAGATCTCAAGTATGTAATACACATACTTGTCTGCACTCCCTGCTCACTTCTCCCCGTTTTCTCAGCTATGTCGAATCCGCTACTCGTCGTATTGCCAAGGTAGCCACCTCAAACAAGATCGTCGTGGAAAGTCCACCGTTCCGTGTCGCACGGCAGAATCAATGCGTACCATCCTCGAGGCCAATTCCAGTCCCAACTGTCGGTTTGATATCCTCTCCAACCCTGAATTTCTTGCTGAGGGGACCGCTATTAACGACCTGTTCAAGCCTGACCGTGTCTTGATCGGCTCCCTTCAGACACCCGAAGGCATCACGGCATCGAATGCCCTGGTCGAGATATACGCTAATTGGGTTCCGTAAGTTATCTGCCTCATGCTCCGTCCCTCCTATCTTCTGAATTCCACTCCCGACTCTCGGCTTACGTTTTTCAATCAGAAAGGAACAAATTCTTACTGTCGGCCTTTGGTCCTCCGAACTTTCTAAATTGGCAGCGAACGCAATGCTCGCGCAGCGTATCTCCTCTGTCAACGCACTCTCTGCAATTTGTGAAGCTACGGGTGCGAACATCGACGAAGTTGCCCACGCCGTAGGGTACGATTCGCGCATTGGACCCAAGTTCCTCCGCGCGTCTGTCGGTTTCGGAGGGTCTTGCTTCCAAAAAGATATTTTGAACCTTGTTTATCTCAGCGAGAGCTTGCATCTCCCCGAGGTTGCAGCGTACTGGAAACAAGTGGTCATAATGAACGAATACCAGAAACGGCGCTTTTCCAAGACAGTAGTCGATACATTGTTCAACACTATCACGGGCAAGGTGCTGTCTCACATGATTCGTCCTATTCTCTTCCTCACAATGAATAAATATCAGCGTATTGCTGTCCTCGGATTCGCATTCAAAGCTGACACAGGTGACACACGCGAGTCTCCAGCCATTACCCTTGTCCGGGACTTCCTCCTCGAAAAGGCCCACGTGAGCATCTACGATCCTCAGGTCGAGCATACCCAGATCTGGCAGGACCTTTCCGAGGCTCTTCCTCTCGTTCCATTGCACAGCCGTACGTTGCTTTATTTCCATTCTTACACGATCATTGCTTACGCGTAATTGACACCTCATCTGTGGTGGCAAATGTATGCGCTTCTCCCAATCTCCTACACTTACACAGTGCAGAAGCAAGTTCATATTGCATCGAGTGCCCTTGATTGCTGCAAGAACGCCGAAGCGGTTGTCATTGCCACCGAATGGCGTGAATTCCGCGAAATCGACTGGGAAGCGGTGTATAGGGGCATGAACAAGCCTGCATTCGTGTTTGATGGGAGGACTGCTCATTGATGCACAGAAGCTTAGGTCTATCGGGTTCAAGGTGGGTTCCTGTGCCTTGTGGGATGTACTTAGGATGACTTAATCTGGGACAGGTAACTGTCATTGGGCGTGGGGAGCGGCTCTAGGTTACATATTGACCTCCGATGCGCTATCTACATCGTGCGCGGAAGACTGACGATCCGCGTAACGGGTTGGACTCCATCACGAACTATACACATTCCTTATCCATAGAAAACGCAGCTGACTATTTCAATGGACATTCCCACTAATTCTCTGCATGTATCTAGTCTCTTCCTTTAGATTTTCTAAGACAATGTAGGACCACAAGCGAATTCTCTAGATATACATAACTGCCACGTTGGGTATCACGCTGTCACTATCTATCGCACGCCGATGAATGGGACAACTGATCGCCAGTTCCGCAAGAAGCGATAGGATCCAAAGCGCTAAAAAAAAGTAGATTCGTCAATATTCGAACATGAGTAAATAGGTAAGTATGTGTATCAGCCTCCGGTACGAATGTAAGTAAAATCCCAGCACTTCATATGTACAAATCCCAATGATCCATCTAATCCGTGATCCCGAGTAGCAAGTATTTATGGGGCTATGGAGGTGCCCATGTTACCTACCCCTGCCATCCACCGAATAAACCGCTGTGGCCAAACGCCTGTTGCTGAGCCTGGGGGTGCGCAGGCGACTGGAATTGCATTGGTGGCTGCAAGAACGATGTGGACGCCGTTTCAAGCGGTTGATGCTGCTGCGGTAATGTTCCACTCGTCATGAAGGGCGTTGAATATGGGGATGGAGTGTGCGGAGCTGACATTGCACCCCCTGAAAATGGCACTGTGGATGGTGTGGATACCTGAGCTTGGGGAGAAAGCAGGCCAGTGGGGTGCGGTGCAAGTGAAGGTGTGAGGGGGCCCATAAACGAGGAAACTCCATAAGACTGCTGAGGGTTAGTTACGCTAGTGCCGATAGGGCCTGCGCCCACACTACCGACACCTCCAAAACCCGGGGGAAAAGGACTCGAGCTTGTAGTGCATGTTGCACCATTGGTGAGCGGGGACATAGGTGAGGTGAGCGAAGATGGCGTGAATAAACCTGTTCCCGTGAATGGGTTCATGTTCATATTCGCAGTCGACAGATTGATGCTAGGTGTGCCAAGAGGGGTTGCGGTCCGCATAGTGGCTATATTAAACGGGTTACCGGCGGTCACGCCCGCACCCGTTACATTCATGTTCACAAACTGGATTCGGTGGCATGTCCAGCGTCGGGAATGTTCGCGGCTGTGGTATCCCAGTCGATGTCATTATCGCAGAAGATGGTGGAGTTGGCAAAGATGGCAAGGGCGCTGATGGACTGTGAGACAACGACTGGTACTGCAGGGGAAGTGAAGAGTTCTGCGCAGGACTTTGCAAAGAGATAAGCTCGTCCCACACCTCGCCTTTTCCCGGAACTGTGGGTTTATTCCCAAGTGCTGTGTTTGCCGACGAAGATAGGGGTTGCGAGACCGCACGTGTCGGTGGGGCGATGTACTGAGGGGATGTTGCCGATGGCATGGATGGAAAAGCGGACGACCTAGCAGGTGAGAATATTCTACTAGGCATGTTCTCAGGGGGTCTTTGCAGGTGGAGGCGGTGGTGTTGGTGAAACTGTGCGCTCCACAAGTAGTGCCTCCCCGGATAACGGCGTAGATCTGGGTCGTGTTTGTTGTGTAACGCAGATGCAGACTGCCATTCTGCGCGGTGGTATGACCTTCAGTTTCGTTGCCCAGCCAACGGTGGTTCTTGCCCATAAATCGTTTGAATTCATACTTGGCTGCACAAATCAAAAGTGTATTAGGAAGGGCTCCATACAAACGCGATGCAGGCGACTATGAACCTTACCACGTATGAATTTTTCTAGCTCACTGTCTCTCTCCGTCCCCATCAGATTCGCCGGTGGAGGATGTCGAGCCTCGTCAGGAATGTATAGTTGATTGGACCTGATGTTTCCGTTTTGCTTCATGAACTAAAGGATCATTGTCAATAACCGTCACAGGAGACAGATCGGTCAGAGGAAGAAAGGAAAAAGGATCTAACCTCGACTTGTTCCTTCGACCATTCGTCGAGTGTGAGGCTCTTTCTGAAAGCCACACAACGCGACTCAGCCTCGAACTTACGGGTCTCGACACACGCGACACGAGAAAATACGCACACTTTCGTGATATGGGTCCCAATCTTGCGATGGATACTTGCACAATTCATGCTGTCGGGTGGTACGAACACTCAGCTCTAGGAGCACAATTGCGATGCCGAAGAGGGCAAGCCAAGGAAAGTGGGCGTGAGACATACCAGATGAAGATGCCAATGTTAAACGAAGCCCATCTAGGAGCACGAGCTCTACAGTCTGCACAAACATCTGTGCAGCACGCAGGTGTCCATGAAAGCACAAGCGAGCCAAGGTCAGAGATAAATGAAGTGTTAGAGCGAGATACTGCACAGAACACACCGTTCCCAGGTTTCATCACAAGTTCCATGAGGACGCGACGGTTCCTCTCCGACGCAATCTTGCTGATCCCAGACGACATCCCTGTGCCGAGTATGGACGAGTATTGTCCAGCTTTTGGTCAACCCGAGTTGAACTGACTGCAGGTTTGCTAAGCAGCGTCGTTGCAGTAAAGCCTCACCACAGCATGTCTGAGCCTGAGCTCGGACGCAGTGCGTATGTTTTCCTTCGGAAGCCAAGTTTGGTAAACAGCCCCCACGGGAGGGGTGGTGATGGCGGTACTCGCATCTTTACGGCTGCGATGTCTGGAAATCCTGCTGACGGGGTGTTCTTCATCCGCCTTCCTACTCATGGAAACGCAAGCTGAAAAAGAACAGGCTCTTCGCGAATTTGCCGAATATCCATTCACGTCTGACGAGATCTTCCAGGTGTGTAGCGTGCACCAGTCTCAAAAACTGCCGAGTTCTCACGGTAGAGCCTACTTTTCACATATTCCTGACACACTTGCTTTCCGACAACGGTATCCAATATATACCAGCAAGGTTTGATTCAAATCCTCGCCCGTTCTTCCTCTCAATCAACCTCGGGAGAGGAGCAATCAGAAATGACACTCAAGACACAATTGTTTTACTTTAACCGGTACGCACCTTTCCTTTCACGACGGTTGCCCATATACATATGTGGTAGACGTTTTCTTCGCATTCGTAACGCACTTTATCCGTTTTCAAGACTAAATTTGCATCGTGTCTGTTGACTGACTTCATAATTGCGACCTTCTGCTATGATTTGATGTCGGTACTAATGGCGCGATATTAATATTGTCGTCCGGTTTCGCGCCCGACAGACAAACGGGTCGCGACCTTACGCTCGAAGATGTCAAAGGATTTCCCTTGACAACTCCCGACTTACATCCCACAGTACCTCAACCAGTGGAGTTGCTTGAAACCCAACCACAGGACCACTCGCCTCCTGTTCTCTCTTTCGCGGAGCTAAAAGACCTAATTGAATCTGGGAACACCGAGAACGTTCCCCACAACAAACACATTCCTGATCAGTTGAATGTACGTGTTCAGCATCCAGTTAGGGCTTCAGTATGCGCTCATCCTCGGGTGTTTGCGCCCTTGATGGCACTGAAATGAAACCTTGTCGCGACGCGTTTACTAAACCACAACCATTCACTGCTGATGATGAATAACATGGCGGGAATGGAGTAGGAGCGTATTCCCAGCCAGTCAAATGCACCGGTAAGGAAGAAACCCTGGGAAGTCACTAGCCTATTATCGTGATGAGGTTATTGTGGACCGCGACAAGTAAGGGAATGTGTTTGCCCCGTAGTTGCCATGCACGTATAATTGTGCACCGTAACAAGATTGACGCTGATGCCATCATCACTTTTACATTGTATGCATACTAGTCCTTTTACTTATATTTGTACCGAAACACACGGAGTCTAGAACGTCCCGTTACCATCATGAGCGTGCTCAATTCTTCATTGCTACAAGATCTGCGATAGAAATGCAATTAGTTAAACTCCCTGAACGCAAGGTTGTCGGCGAGCTTCTCACCTAGCGGGGTCAGTTGAATAAACGTTCACAGGGCATCGAAATATTGACATAGCAGTCCTGCCACAACATACAGTAGCCGCGCTCTCTGTCCGGATCCAGACTGAGTCCGGTGATATCAATTGTCCTTCTTCATCGGTGCGGAGATTCATAGCAGAAAACTACGCTTGACATGAGGGCAACCGAAAGCTGCCTACGCACACCAGCTTGTTGTAAGCGCCCGTCGTCAATCCTGGCTATTATCTATGTATACAAGTGGTGCATGTTGGAAGGTGTTTGAATCTATACTTGTGGTGTAGTCACCTGGGTGCCGGCGTTCCCACAAACTCTGTCTTCTCCGTCGACCCTGTCAATGAGCGGCCTTGCCTCTGTGCGCGTGTGTGCGCATCATAAGTGGCCACCGTACACACAGCATCGCATAATTTTGGGGTTGGCACCAGTGTCCGCGAGTGAGTATGCCAGCAGGACGCCTCACGACATATGGTGACATTCGACTACTAGTTGACGGCCGAACGGCGAGGTGCATCAGTGCCCCTCGGAACCCTATCACAGTGTATGATACTAAACGCCATGGTGATGATATCGGGATGCATTCGGAGGTAACATTTTAAACACTTGCCAACTATCAGGACAGGTCCATCACCCTGGGTAACGCAGATAACACATTACACCCAAGTACTCTCGAGTACCTGTGTTGCTATCATGTTGATAGGTGTTGATAGGTAGAGGTGCCACAGGCATGCAGTGCACCTTGTCAACTCATGACGCATGACGCACGATGGATGATCCGCGACTTTGTCGACTTGGACTTACTTGCTGCGCTTACTGTGCCTTTGCGGCAATTCCCGTCATTTATTGAGGTACTCTGAATAGATGGTGTTCATGTGATCAAGCCTCAAGCGTATGGATGCGGTCGCTGGGTGCTTGTCTTGGCTATGAATAAGTGCCGGCCTCGGTCGTTATTTGCACCCGCTGAGCCTTACAAATGCTCGGGAACAAAGGAAATTGGCAAGGAACAGAGGAAGACTCCGATATGACATTGGTCCGATCAAGATGCTATTTCTGTCCGAAATTACGCCTACTCAGCCAGCCCCGAGGTGCGGTATGAGATCGCGGCGCATTTACATAGCTGTGCCGCCCCTGTGGACAATGACTTCAATTCGCGCAACAGTGCAACTTCAAGTCAGCGTGCCACAAGATGGATGACGCGCGTTCGAACTAGGCAGACAAGACGTACGCAATGAAGGAGTCACTTCGGTGGGATGCAAAAAGAGGGGAAAAGTGATGCGTGGGGATACAATTGAAAAAATGAAGGCAGTGCAGAAATCTCCCCGCTAATCTGTGCAAATTGCAAGGTCCGGATCTGGACCGAGACCCGATCAGACAGGGGAAGAATGACTAAACTGGATCCGTTTCGCACCTCGAGAACGGCAAGAAACTCTACTTCTCACCCAACTTGTCACTGATCCATTGCGCACACACGTGTTTCTCCACGAAGAATCCGTCCACCTTCTTTAGCTCACCCACTCCGTCCAGCACCCAATTTCGGGTCCCCCATGTAGGGTCCCCGCGTACGATGGGGATCGTTGTGAGTGTGGAATGTAGGACATGAAGTATGTCAGCATCGACATATCCTATCGGGGCTTTGGCGGCATAGCGGTACCCTGGGGGTATTCCTTGAGAGTCTTGTGGGCTTTGTTGTGAAGGTGACTTGGGGGATGGAGGTGATTTTGGAGAGGACGGGGGAGAGAGGGTGACGGAGGCAGGCGCCGCAAGGGTGTAATCAGAGTGTGTGCCCAATATTTGGTAAAGGAGGGACCCAGATGCAGAAGAGAAGGTGACGGCGATTGCCCAGTGGGAAGAGTCTTGTGGCGAGGATGTGGAGGGTGATGACGATGAAGGTGGCCCAGCGCGCACAAAACGGGCGACTGCGAGTTCGTAGAATGGCGGCATAGTCGGCTAGGGATATTCCGAGGACGGGTGGAAAGTTGGGGAGTGGAGGAGAGCAAGACAGCGCGCACTTATAGGCAGGCGAATTGTGAAGATGACTGTCTTATGGAGGGACATGTGGCTGGTGGTGGTCAAGCGTTCCGATGGAAAAGACGAGTCCCCCTCAGGCTATAGTGAAGTGTATCCAGACATTACTTTGAGTGTATTAAAACGCGACAACGTCGACGTCCGCCCTAATCTATCCCTAAATGTGTAAATTAACGTCTTCCGTCCTGCCAATACCAATTCGGTTTCGGTGTGTCCACTGGCCTTGAACTAGTGACGCTGTTCTTAAAAGTAACCAGGGCGCTCTTTCCACAAGTGCAGCCCTTACATTACATATAAGTGTAATTTTACCAACTTGGCAGACCACACAATCAACGTTTCGACCCTCGGGTCGTCCCTCTGGTCCGTTTCCTATCGCGACTAGAAAACGCGGATCAGCGTCCATCGATAGAGGCCCATATCACGTGAGATCTGGCTTCGAAGTTCCTCCCAAGTTCGAATTCATATACACTTCAAGTTTGTCGATTCTTCAGAATCGATCGCGACTAGATCTCTGGTCATCCAGAAAGCCACCGGACGTTTGGTATGTGACTAACATAGACAGGACTGTCAGTCAGGCATATCAGACTGATCAGACGTTTCGGGGTCGATTTAAGCAATCAGCTTTCCGACGAACTAGACCCGTCCATGCCTATTTACCGAATAAAGAATCGGAACGTATGAGCTTCCTGTCAACTGTCCGGAACTTATCTGTCTCTGCGTCCCAGAATTTTTGCCAATACAGTCCAGAATTACTCCAACCTGCAGGTTCCGAACCTAAGGTATGTAGCAACGGCACAATATCTTCCGAAAGTAATACTACGTATATATTGCATATCGTTGCGATGGCGAGATTATGGGCCAGACTTCTCTGCGTTGTACGATCTACGGGTAAGCCAGAAAAGTCGCTCGCAGTAGATACATATATGTTATTAGAACCAACAACCACCATGCATGCAACGAAACTGAAGTATGTATTTGCACTTCGACTTCGCCCTTGTTCACAAACACAACTACGAAGATCGCGGTGGCGAACACGGGTGCAAAACAACGAACCGTAACCACGTTTTGATTCCTTGCCCACCAGCGAGTCCGCTCCAATTTCGACGCCGAGCCAAGTCACAAGACTCGAATTTGAGATAGGTCAACGACTTGGTCCGTAAAATCCGAAGGTACCCAGCACGATTCATTTCACTAGAGAATGCTACATTACGTTGCACGGTGAAAGCCCACATGTATAATGCATACAACCATGAGTGAGCGACCAAGAAACTATGAGTTTGTCATCTAGGGGCGAAAAACGAATGGCCGATCGGAGAGCCATTTGACAAAATCATGAACAGACGGAAAAGGACCGCCACATGAGACATGACTTGGGCAGCTATTCAAAGCGAATGGCGCTGAACAAGTCATGTTTCGTGTTTTATTCCGCACGTAATGAGTATGCTTCAATTGAGCTCGCGATTTATGCAGCGGTGGTAAGGTGGACACAGGAGTTGGTGGAATTCTTGTATCATCCCACTCCTATATGCCACAGACGTTTCGGCGTGGACTCTGCCTGTGTGTTTGTAAGCTAGCACTCGCAGTTCACCAGGTTTTTTCACAGATCGTCATGACTCTGCATATCTTGAGTTATTCAATGGGTTCGTTTGGGTATTTACATGCTTTGCTGAAAACGGTCGAACTTGGAACGTGAATCCAGATAAGCATTCACCCAGAACGGCCATGACGGCAGGCAAGGGGTATACGTATCAGTATGGATGTCAGGCTTCGATGAGGACCTCAAGATGGTGATATTGACGGCAAATGGAACTCGCCCAATTGGAACTCAATAGGCAACTCTCCTGAGAAAGCTAATCCAGGTGCGGATGTTGCGTTGAATGGATTTCCTCGATTTGGATCTTACCCAAAGTTTGCATTCCCGAATTAAATTCATCTGAAACCGGCTGTTCGGGCAAGCAAGTTACTTTGGGAAACGCATATCAATGCTGATTAGCGCCCAAAAGCACCAGTATTATCAGTAACCGCTAAAGTTCAAAAGCCTGTATATAAAGGAACAAAGATTGGCAGACCTGTGAGTGTGTTTTGAGGCTGCGAAGTCCGTCCTAGAAACCATGGAGTCCATTGTGAACAAGTGGTTATCCGTCATTGCGTGATTTTGCGGAGCATGTGGAACCTGCTAGATCAAGTTCGCATGTTTCGATACACGTGCCTCGTCTCCGCTCGTCGTGTATTCTGCGAGGCATGAATGATCGGACATGTATAAAATCAAACTGACCTGGGCTGCCCGTGGGATCCGGTATACATTAGAGAGCACGATTTACCAGGACCATATGACGTTGAATACGCACTGCAACTTGGCCACGACATGAGTTTATAGCTGTGGCACAAGCCTGGCAATGTTCCCACGGGGGTGCCTCCTCTAGGGTCAATTAGCGGTGCGACTGACTCCTCTCTGCAACCATCAATTCATCGCACTACATTGCCATTCGATCTTCGCTAATAACGACATCGGACAGGAATTGACAGGAAATGGACCTATAGCTGTGCGCAAAGGAGAATATTCCGAGTCGTTTTTACAGAGTCATTTACATCTTGAATCATACTCATGTCCAGCGAAACAGCTGCTCAAATTGCGAGGTACGCTTTCTTTTGCTGGATTTTCTTGTTCGTGGTTGACAGATCCCACTCTTTTGTTTTCCGATAACATTTCTGGCTCCTATACGTGGTATCGCGGACATGCATTTGGTATGGCTGCGGGCATCGACATCATCTCGGGTGGAATCACTTGAATGGGCTGGGGTATAGAGAGGCCAAAGGCATTCACCAAGGCCTTAAAGAGCTGCTCAAGACACACAGCCCTTGGGATAAGGAGGTCGAGTTCAATCGGAAAAAGTATGTCTGTTCCCCTTTTATTTCTGCCGTGGAGTTGACGGGAGTCCATCCACTGCTCTTTAATCGTGCCTTCGATAATGCCCACGTTCATTCCACCGTCACTTCAATGCTTATTTATCGATGATGGGATCGTTACAAAGCCTCCGTCGCCTTTATCTTCGTCTCCTTCTCGTCGAACCCTGTGCGAAGGAATCCAAAGATGCGGAGACGCATCTGTGGATGCAAACATCCTACCAATTTATATCCCTGTACAAGCAAAACGTTTCCAACCTCGAACGTGCTTTGCAACAACAAGGACGTCCTCCCCGCCGTAGTCATGTTCCGCAAGATCAAAGCGCTGATCAACAACAGGATCAGCGTAAACACGGACCCGTTGAGTATCGTAAGCTTATGCAGC
This sequence comes from Pisolithus marmoratus, assembly GCA_024613145.1. Taxonomy (NCBI): domain Eukaryota; kingdom Fungi; phylum Basidiomycota; class Agaricomycetes; order Boletales; family Pisolithaceae; genus Pisolithus; species Pisolithus marmoratus. Next base: position 24,457 of record JANFAE010000340.1, on the reverse strand, counting down.
GCTTCCGTCAGTTCTTGGCCGAAGAAGAGAAGTTCTGGATACGCTTCGTCGCTCGCTACCATCGTCAGTTCAATATATCCGAGGCTCGAGCAGTCCTTATCGAACTCGGTGAAGTCTCTGCGACGGTGAACATAAGGATTCCAGAACTCGGGGATACGAGTGAGAACGGTACTGCCGGCGCTGCTGTTACGAACAGTGACATCAACGTGGAAAACGAGAACACCTCGGCTGGGAACGGCGCAACCCGTCCACCACGCGACCACTTCGGTTTCCCACCGGAGGATACTGTCGCCTTACATCCGCCTCCCGATGTCGACGAAGCTGAACGACGCGCGGCCGGACTTGCTATCATAACAAAGGCTCTCGTGTGTTTGGGCGATATTGCAAGGTACCGCGAACTCTACAATGAGTCCGGGGGTCGGCCGAAGGCAGGATACGAAAATGGATCAGGCGCGGGACCAGCTCGTCGCGGTCGCAATCGTCGCGGAGGTCCCAATGGTAGTGAGCTTGGGCAGGTTACAAGAGCACGCACATACAATCGATCGATTTCTCTCTACGAGCACGCACGCACTCTACTTCCGAGCGATGGTAATGCAGCGCACCAGCTTGCTATTTTGGCATTTTATGGAGGCGATATCTTTCATGCGCTGTATTGGTATTGGAGGGCCCTTTGTGTTAAGGTACCCTATGAAGCTGCCGTGGAGAACGTCAGGAAGGTGCTTGCGAGGGCTGCTACGGAGGGAGCCTCGAGGTGGTCTGGCCAAGCTGTGAGGGGAGAAGGTGAGGAGGAAGTACTGGTTAGGAAGGTAGAGCAGATGAAGGAAAATGTTACGTTTTTACATGCGTTGTTGAGAGTGGGAGCTCAGAGGTGAGCCGTTATCATCATCTCTTTTGTTTGCGCGCGAAACCGTCTTGACACACAACTTTCATAGGCTCAACGTTAGCGCAGATGTCTTAGCCTCCCATGTTGCACAGAGCTTCAAATCTCTGGTATCTGAGCGAGCGTTGCCTACAGAGATGGTCACTCGGGTAGTCGTGCTCGCTCAAGGTGCTCTATGGAAACATCGGATGATCCGCGACGTATCAAAGGCACCTTCTTTCCCTCAAGTTTCCAAACCCGCCGAGCGCGACAGGCGGTCACGTTTGAGGGGTCAGTCTATGGGTGTGGATGGCATCGACGAAGAAATGTCTGGTCCCAATCTTGACGACACTATCATTGATACCCCAATCGCTATTGAATCTCGGCTCTTTATGCACCTCTTATCTCTCCATCGTGTTCTCTTTGAAGTCGGTGCCGCACAACTCGCGACACCTCCACCCTCCGACGCGTCCGAGAATGACTTAGCACCAAGGATCACGGCAAATTTTAGACGGATGCTGCCTGCACTGAGGGTGGCCAGCAAGTGGATGATGGGAAACGCTAGCTATATCATCAAGGTACTCTCGGCAGCCCCACGTGAGACGGACTTCAATGATGCAAGAGGAGGGGAAATAGAAAATGCCCAACATGGTGGTATTACCCTCTTCTTCCTTCGCTTCACGGAGTTCTATACTGCACTTGGAAAGGTTTTCCCATTTGAGAAACTACCGATACTAGAAGCACCACTCGACGAGGATGTCGATTTAAGGGGATTTCTACCGTTGAGGGGCACGATGATTGGAGATGATAACGGTAAATGGAGGGGAACAAGTCACACACTCTTCGGCTGTGGAAGGTGCAGCCAAGCAAAATAGTGGCAAGCACAGGGCGGGAGCGTATGCACCCACGAAGGCCGCGGAGAAAGTCCACCCGAACGAAGAGCAACTTATGCGCATATGGGACCTACTCACCGATGCAAAAGCGCTCACCAAGGTTAAGGTAAGGATTATGGTTATCCAGTACAGCGCTCATGGGTTGATTTCGTGCTCTTTCATCCTCTTTCTCAGGGCTTCCCTGTCCGTATGGAGCATTCAGCATTTCTTCTAGATGATGCTAGCATTACGGTCGGAACAAAGAGCACGTCTTTTGTTGCACCCGCACCCACGGCAACGAGCCCCTTGCTAAATATAACCATTTCACCCCAATTATCGGACGAACGACACCGACCCGTGCACGGTCTTCGGCAGCCGCATGGGCACCGAGATCTGGCCCAGCATGTACTAACATCTGACCAAGAGCAAGATGACGATGTAGGGACCGATGCAGGCCGAACAGATGATGATCCTGTAGGAGACGCATTCAGAGAGGTGCTGGATAACCGTGCCTTGTCCGGAAGTGAACCGGATGGAGACGAGGATGGAGACCAGATTGTGTGGAATCCGAGGTATGTGGTCAACATTCATTGATTTTCTTATCTTCCCACACCTTTGTTGACCTCACGTCGCACTTGCACAGACCGATAACCTCTCCACCGAAGGCTGTGATCCCCACTACGCCTGTCTTGCCAGAAACTATCACAGCTGATGCAAGGACGATCAAAGAACCACCCAAGGAGCCAACTGCGATAGAGACTCTAAGTCTCAGCTCGGCAGCCCTTTCTTCCTCATTCAACCGAGCGGTCGCTTCCTCAAAGCCTAAATTACCTTCAGCTGCAGCTGGAACAACCGCTCAGGATTTACTAAATAGTGTCATGGCGTCGGGTGGGTCGAGGAATGGGTTTGCAGGTGGGTTCGGGGCAAGTGCAGGTCTGGGGTTATCTCCACGTCTGGCTCCAGGTGCGGTTCCGCTACAACAGCCCCCTTCATTCTTGTTTGGATCCGGGTTACCGAGTTCGCCGTTTTCGATTTGGTCTACTTCGCTGGACCAGGAGCACCCAACTGCCCATCCCCGCCATCAATCTACCGAGTCGAGCCAGGGCATTGGGAGTGGCATCAGCCTTGGGGAGCACAATCGGCCATCTGCACACACACACACATCCGCCCATAGCCATGCCCTCTCGGTGTCAACTCCGGGCGCAGGTTTGGCACCTGTGTGGTCTCCTTCGTTCACCGGTGGTGCTCTACACCATTCCTTGGGGACAAAGATCGGTACTAGTTCGGCTGAACTGCCATTAGTCCCTCATATGCATCCCGCAGTTCACCCGAACGATGTGCAGCATATGCCGCAATCGTTCCAGACGATTCGCGGACCCGGTCCGAGCCACCATCGGACCCTGTCATTAAACCTCTCTGGCTCTGCGCAAGCTGTGCAGCAGACCATGACTCACCGAATCTCCCCATATGGCCCGCCTGGGTTGTCTCCCTCCACTGGTGGTTCAATTTCTTCAGGTTCTTCGTTACCAGGCGGCGCAAGCAGTACAACGATACGCCCGCCGGCAATGGCAGGCAGTTCACTTTCTGGTGGACCCGGATTGACCTATCATCCAACCGCTGGTCCTAGTTTTACCGATCCTGCCATCGTGTCCATGGCTAGTTCTACTCTCGGACCGGCACCACTACCCATTGGTCAGACTGGCATCCCTCAACTTGAGATGTTTCCAAGTAGTGGCATGCCTGCACAGCGGCAGTACCTTTCACAAGGATCTCATTCCAGCCAACCAATGTCATTCAGTACGTGGGACAGCACCGTATGATATCAAATGATGGTGGTACGCAGTTTACCGCCGACGCGACGTGACGTTATCCGGATCGATGGTTCCCAGCTTGTGGTTTCATTCTCGTCATCCCTTGCTATAGTTTATCGGTTGATGATCATGCTTCCCCTCTGGAGCGCACGAAGCTGCACGGAGTGTCCGGAGAGGTGGTCTGACGTACATATCTCTGTGCCGTTTGGCGGGATCGGTACAGAGGAGTATTTCCTAAACACGTAGGAATCCGCACTTGTCGGCGTCCTCTTACCCTCCTTTCTGGGTAAATCGGGATTTTCTGATCCCAACCACGGGCGTATGTGTAACTCATTGCTGATAGGACTCTGGACACGGATGCTTGCTTCACCTCAGACTGCTAAGTACGTGCATGAATAGAACCCTTGTATGCCCAATCTTTCTTTCCGATGATCGATCGTGTTTGGTTTCTTTTCTGTCCGTTATTTTAGTTTTCAGCGTTGCCAGCCATGGAACTCGTTATGTGCGCATTGATATGTCTTGCATTGAGCTAAGTGCTCTCAGCCCAGTGGACATTACTACCCACCCCTCCGGAACAGCTTGTTGTCAACTACGGTCTGCTCTATATTATTGATCGCTTTGTGCAGATGTCGCGGGGTAACCTATCGATGATCGATCACACCTCCACTTTCTGGCAAGAGTGATGAGGTTGGGGATGATGTGAGTGACAAGTCCAAAATTTGAGCGTGATCCTCAAGTGCCCAGACAAGATGCTGAAGGCTTTGCGACTATAGTAGCCGTGACCAACGAACTCTATGCTCCATTCACTGAGACAGCGAAGAAAGGATCTAAGGGTCAGCTAAATGCCCGGGGGCTCTCATAAATAATTGCATCCACTGCTTATCCATTCCTCATTTTGATCCGTATGCTGCAGTTTATGTGAATACTTAGGCATGGTCAGTAGCCAGTCCCCTGGCCTTTCAGCCGAAAGTGGTGTACCCGCCTCCTATGAGTATACTCGTATCAATTCACTGGCCACTCGGTAGACAAGGTATTAGTATGTACCACTGCAATTTGGTCTACATCATTTATAGTACATACATCATTATATCTATGATGTAGAAGCGAAGGCGCCCAAGGATTCCCAATGTCATGAACTTCAAGGCTTGCAGGTATGTATGTAAGGTATGTGAAGGATAAAATATGATGTGCTTGGAATCTCGGTCTACCAAGAAATCATCAAGATATGGAGCAAGAAACAAACAAAGAATACAAGTATTCGAGGAAGGGGTGGGGTATTGAAGGGGCACCCAAAGGGAATGCCCCACCAATATCAAACATGCTGGCGCTCCAAACTTATTTAAGCCTCTAAGAAGTCCGAACGACCATAAATACCAAATTGCCTTTGTCTGAAATTCAAGAAGAAAACGCAAGATTAGGGTTGAACTCGTGTGGGGTAGAGCACCCAACACAGTAAATGGGAAGCGATCGTCCATACTATACAATTCCCAATATTCGTTATCATCAATCCCCGCTTGAGAGCGGGGTATCGTGGGGAGGGTCTACATAGTCGTTCGCTGCTGGTGGAGAGGCGGTGAGGAGCAGCTATTGCGACCAAACCTTTAATGGAAAAGCACTAATCAGAAAATGAAACACGTACATGGCTGTGGAGCCTTTTAAACCACAGGGTTGCCATTATGCCATCCCAAATAATCCCCTCAACACTCCTCTCACTTTTGACTCTCTCTGAACTTTGGGTAAGACGGGGAGATACACCGCTGACGCAGACACATTCGGGTTCCCTTCGCCCCTTCTACTTCCTACCTTCCTCGAACTTCCACGCTTCGGGGTGAGGTCTGGTGACGTTTGCGGTCGCTTGAGTTTTCTCGGTGAATGAGGTGACGTGGGCAATGGACGAGGAGAGGTGGACGTTGATCGTTGGAAATGGGAAGGGGACGGCGCGAGGGATCGGCGGACACTACTCTGCTGCAGGTGTGCGGGTGTCTGCACCTGCGGAGCTAAAAAGTAGGATGCGAAATCAGGCGAGGGCGCAGCGGCGACACCGACGGTGGACCGTGGGTCAAAAAACTGTTGGACCGGCGATTGTGATATCACCTTTGGTGGACTAGAACACCCGCACATCGGACACGGGATAGTGCGCTTGCAACTGTGGCTCGGGAGCAACAGGCCTAACCGGGCTCGGAACAGCGTCTCCATCCCACGGATTAGGCAGCGGCACAGTCGAGAAGGATGCATCATCGCTCGACATTGTCAGCGTGGAACTAGATGTTCCCGGTCTAGGAGGTACGAGTAATGCCGAAGTTGGGCGGACGTGGCGACCGGCAGTCGGCTACTCCAATCGCCTCCATATCAGTTACAGGCAACATTGGTTGTCGTTAGCGCGTCAGTCCTTGAAAAGGTGTCCGTGGCTAAGCTTGTGTGTGAGACAGAGGCTGTTGGCAATTTTGCTTCCTGGTTCGTCTACACACAAGACCACATCCACCGTAGACTTCACAGCGATATCTTGGGGTGCAGGAATAGGATTTACACTTCGAGCGGTCGCGGGAATCCGTATACTACTCGCCGCCGATCCGGGCACTGATCCAAATAATGAAGGAGGGCTGACTGTCGTGAAAGGGAGAGCAGATGAAGAGGAAGCATACAGTGAAGGAGAGGCAACGAGCGTGATCTCACTACCTTGAGGTAAGGTGGCTATATCCGTGCTCGCGATTGCGTGGGTCTCCGGAAGGGTATTCGGCTCGTTATTTGTGTCAAGACCAGATTGGATAAAAGTGGTGTTTGCGCCATTGGGAGCCAAAGGATAGAAGCGTCAGGACCCTGCCTCCTCATTTTGCCCCCTTTTCTGGGTGTGCTTACGACGTCACCAGGACCTACACCAGCCTGGTAAGTCCCCAAAGTGACATTGGCAGAGGCCGCGGATCCATCTCCATCCCTCACCTCGCTCTTCGATCCTCGACTTCCAAATGAAAGAATAGGTAGGAGAAAGCTGAACCGTTTCGCGCGGCGGGGAGCTGCCGACCTCGAAAGGGATCGAGTTGGCCTTGCTGGGAGCATTTACATCGACTTTGGTGACCGCAGCAATTTCTCTAACATCCCCTTTTATGGATGGCGTTCTTCGTTTGGGGGATTTTAAACCCACCTGACTGGGTACAGTTTTGGCAGGAATCGATTCTACAACGAGCAAAGTGTCGAGAGCAGTATGTCTGGCCGCGCTGTCTTCCCTGCCCTTACCATACGGCAGGCCATTGGCATTGACACGTTCCTGTTCTTGCCCGTGACCGTTTGATGACCCACCGTGTCCATGGGACGAGGCGTCTTCAACGATGGTTGAGAGGACAGTAGGAGCGTGTTTGAGAGCACCGTGCGCCGAGGGCCCCGCTGGGGTAGTCGCAATGGTAGACATAGCCACAGATCCGGACCCGGGTTCTGCAGATTGCGTAGGCACGTCTGGACGATGGTCAGGTAAAGATATGGAAGCGGGTCTGGACTTGGTGAGCTTCCTCTTTTTCTGTGCTTGTCGCGGTATCGCCTGGCTTGCCTGGGTGGGCATGTTCTGTCCTCTATCATTGCCTTTATCCGGCACATCTGCCTCAGCCTTCTCGTCCACCTTGTCTCGGATTATGCCTTCGTTCGCAACGCCCACTATGCTCGCGTCTCCGCCATTAATGCGCACATTCATCTCAGACGCCTGACTCTCACCAGTTCCACCAGTGTGAAAGGGCATTGAGTAGTTCGGTACCGCAGTAAAACCTCTTGGTACACCGTCTAGCCACTCGGCAGAGACACGCCGTGGAGGGTGATCCGGAAAGCGGGCTGGTGAAGCATGCCAAATTGCGTGTGCCACGTCCACGTCCACGCTCTCCGGTGCTTGGACAGGCACTGGGGATGACGGTGGCGTGGAGTGTGGGAACGATGACGCAAGATCGTCGAGACTCCTCGTCCGCGCCAGTAGAACTCTCTCGCTATCACCATGTACATCCTTCGGCGCCTCATCCCCCTCGATCTCGGAAGTGTCTCCTCCCTCCGATCCACCAGACCGGGCTGTGGAAAACGATCCGAAAGAACCAACAGATAGCCTCATCATGGCATCAACAAAGCTGAGCCTGTTGCCCGTAGACATACTTTGCGGACTGGACTGACGACGGGGCCTTGGACGGGGTCGAACAGCAGAGAGGAGTTTGTCTTCTGACGGGGCATCGGAAGATGGGAACAGGGAGGATGATGTGGCTGGTGAAGGGGGAGGGATGGGTAGAGAAGCAGGGGAAGGAGGGGACACGTCTGATGTAACACGAGAAGAAGGTATTTGTGGATGCCTTCGAGGAGAGTACTTGGGACTCGTGTGCCGGTGTGGCAGATGGGGTGGGGATTTTCTGTTGTTCAGTATCTGGAGCGACAGCTACTTCTGGCTTCACTGCCACGGTGGCAGGGGCCGCGACCGGCTCGCTTGGGAGGACATCCGATGTTGGGGAGGGAGGATGTACCTTTAACACTACATCAGCGGGCGGCTGCGTCGCATCTGGAATGACCTGCACAGTTGGGATCTGAGGCCCTCGTGCACTGCCATCCACGAAGCTAACCCTTTGCTCCCTTCCCTTCCCTTTGTCTACACTGCGAGCATTCCAGCCATTTGGCGAGTCCGAGGGGCCCGGTAAAGCAACACTACGCCTCCTCCTCCAATCCTTTGCGCTGACAGGCATGACGACCCCCGCCTCTTTGAGTGTCGAACGGGAAAACCGAGGTACCTCTGCTGGTCCAAAGGGGCTCTTACTGGCTGCACTTGTCGGTGCGCTCGATTTGGATGGTACCGTTGCCTTCGGAGTATTGGTGGGAACGGTCGAGGTGACTGAAGCCCAGAGGGGATTCCAATTATCCGCGTTTGTACTCGTTCTTGATCTATGATGTGGATTCGGGTTCAGGGTTGAACTTCGGTACGTGCTTGGGGACGCGGTAGGGGTAGAGCTGTGGGATCTCACTACTGGGAATGGCCTCTTAACGTGTGAGGGCATGGAAGTGGACCTCGGTGAAGCGCTCGTTGGATCCCCACCTTCGACGAACGACACTGGCCTGGAAGCTGGACGAGAACGGAGAGACTCTGTGCGGGAATGTGTGAGAGCTGGTGGAGGGAATGCAGGATTGGTGGGTGAAGTAGAACACTGAGTGAGCTGGGTGCTGGACGTAGAATGAGTGAAGATGGTGGAGTGAGTGGTGGCACTTGAGCTGGAGTGTGAGGCAGTGGAATGTCCCTGTGGACGAGTGACCGACGGTGGAAGATGGGCGACGGAAAAAGTTGAGTGAGGACATAGCGGATGAATCTTGGTGAGGAGGTGGTCGCACCAAGGTGGAAGAGGTAAGGAAAGGTTGAGATAAAGCGGTGAGCACGAAAGAAGCCATCGTGGACTTACTTTTATCCTTTGGGCTATCTTTGCCACGTTTCGAAGCGGGTAAGAGTGAGAAAGAAGAAGAGCTGGCATCCGGGGAAGATGTGCCCCCAGAAGTCAAGGCTGATGATGTACCGGGTGTCCGTACATAATCGACGGCGCGGTCATCACGCGTGGTCCCATCGAGAGAGCGCCTGGAGGGGGTCCTGGATAAGACAGGGCCCGCCAATGGAGAAGAGCGCAGGGGACGCGATCCATGAGTCGACGATGACGCTGAGAGGGATGGCGCAGAGCCAGGGTTCATGGACCCCGGTGCCGTAGCAGGACGCCTCGGTTGGCGGGTCTGTCCAGCGTGAATATTCCATAAACCACACGCGTAATACACACACATACCTGGGATGCGACGGTTGGCCATGTGCAAGGAAGAGGAATGCGAATGCGGATACAGAGGAGAGAAAAAAAAAAAAAAGAAGAGAGCGAAAGCTTCGGATTATAATTGCAACAGCCTCGAGGCGAATTAAACACAAAGGCACGGATGTCCAAGCTTGGTACCTTCATTCCATTGCCTGGCCCAGGTCTGCAGCTTCCGTCACTGTCGTCATGCACAGGTTCCACGACCAACCGAAGATTGACTACCGTATGTCCTCGTCCTGACATCACAGTTGATGATGCTGACGATGGCCACGTCTGCGACGGGTTGTGTCCTGTTTTGTCGCTGTCGGTCTAACATGGCCGTGTATCTTTTTTATTACACTTGGACACGCCCAAACTTCGTTCCCAAGTCCCACAACCACCCGGTCACGGTTGATATGTATGTACTTAATAGCCCTCACCCCCGCTGCATGTTCAAGGTCCGTTCCTGGACAGGTCAACCCCTTGTCCAGCCGGAAGCGCACTTGGCAGGAGGGGGATACGTTAAGCGAATCAACCAGCCTCGATGCCTAACCTCTATCAGTTTAATACATACCGACATCCACCGCCATGACGATCATCGTCGCAGGTTCTGGGCGCGATGAGTACGTAAGCAAAGTTCCTGGTCACTTTACTCTCACTACCGCTACAGCTTCATGATAACTACATATACCGACACCTTCTTCTGCTCTGCATAACGGACATGTGTTGACAACCAGCACTTGCTGAGCACTGAAATCAGTTTCAAAAAACTGTAGGAAACCAACAGGTTCCCACGCGGGATAGCTTCCGACCCTCAACAGCACTCAGCTGAGTCGAGGGCTGTGGCAGCCTTCGTACCCTTGACGCCTTAACTTTCTGATTGGCACTTTATTTTGATTACGCGAAGAGACGACGGCTGCCAGCTGCCATACCCTGGCCTTCAGATGAGTAAAACTGCATACACCACGCTGCACGAGAGTGTATTTGTCCCGCTGCGGATCTAATGGGCAGGGGCTAAGATAAGCAAGCATGCTGGAAGGGCATATCCCGGTCAATCACATGAGTCATAATAGAACAACTATCGTTTAGTACTGGCATCTGCAAGGTAATTATAGTAGCAATCAAGCCACGAATACCCACCGCAGGCAACGAATCGGTCACATTTTCTAGCCGATATGACTGGTAAGTTCAATATACCATGTTGTGCTACACCTCTTTACCACGTGTGCTGCCTGATCAATATGACCTTGGCCGATTCGTGGTTCTATATATATATATATCTTGGACCTGCCAGGCTCTCGCTGCAAGTGCCAGCACAACGAACGACTCGTCAACTAATCAAATAAAGCTATATATAAAAAAACCATCTTCCTGTATTCATGGTATCATGCGAGGGTGACGAGATATCAATTAAGTTATTAGATCATTTTTCGAGAGTGTTCCACTTACAGCGAATACGCTCATCCACCCCAAAGTCGGGACTCGGAAGAAGTAGATCAGTCTTCGAGGCTTGAATTCACTTGGGTCATTCCCACTCGACGCTCATATCCTCGGATCTGAAGAAGCAATATATGTACATACGCTATATGACACATACATGCATGACCCACACAACACGGGGCACGTATCTTCCGTCGCGACGAGTTTGCGACCGCGTCCGGCGTTGTTGATGCGGGCAAAATGAAGGGACTGCGCGGACGTCGGATCGAAAGATATCGCACGTTTCTTTCAGTTTGTCGACTTCCATTTGCAAGTCGTAGTCGTGGCCGTGTGTCGCGAATCTGGCTTACTTAGGAGAGTCCCTCGACTTTCCCTGTCACAAAGTCTATACAGAGTTATGTAACTCGTAAAGACATTAGGTTCAGTTCTTCATGGCCACGATCCAGAACAGAAGGAAATTTGCCGCCCATACAACGACATGCTGCAGAAGATCGGGGGTATGATCTTAGATAAGTCATGCGCACCTGCCAACATGCACGGGCCCTGGCAGAATTGTTGAGAAACCGGTGAGGTGTGTCGATAACGTTGCGTTGCAAAAACTTGCAGGTGAAAAACGACAGCGTGTAGCAAATCAGGTAGTTCCTAGCCACTCCCGGGTCCCACGGCTCCACGCCGGGCCGGGAGCTCGTCGACGTCGTCCCCTACCCTTGTCGTCGCCTAGCAGTAGGATAGTTCGATGAATCCTTCAAATTTCCGCTGGTATTTGCTCTGGCTTGGTGCTGTGGAGGCCTTGCGACATCACGAAGTTATGTAAAACCACATCCCATATCCACCTATCTCGCCGGCAGACACGGTCGAAACCAGGAAAGTAAATATGGGTTCTACACACGAGGCGTATATGCCAACGGAGGCCCGGCCCTTCGTCTTCCTTTGCTGTGGGCTATTCCTCGTGCATGACGCTTGACTCAACGACAAGCCTTTGCAGTACCCCCCATCCCTTGAAGACCATCACGAACAAGGCCACAGGTACCAGGATACTCTGGGTTTGGGCATATTTAGGCATACTTACGTATCAGACAAGACAATCTTTGATTCAGAACGTGACTTATGTCGCAACCAGCTGTCAAAGTTCGACGCACTCCTGAATCAAAGATATTGCGAGGATTTACAGTTTGCCAGATTGAGGGCGGCTTACGCTGCTCAACAACGATGACAGTAGATTGACCGGTTCTTGCCAAAACGTAGCAGATATATATCCCTTCACAGATTTCTCAATCATCGTCACCATCCCGATCAAATCCTCTAAACAGCGCCAGCAAGTCATCCATTCCCAACTTCATATTCTTCAGCTTGTCACCGCTGAGGGCTGCCGTGGTCAATTGTCGTTTGGCGTCTTGCAGCTATGAGAAAAAAAAAGAAAGTCAGAGTGGCCCAAGGTCGAATATAGTAGAGCAACTTACTTGCAAGATACGCGTTTCTACAGTGTCGGGTATCATGAGCTTGTATATATTCACGTCTCGTGTTTGTCCGAGTCGATGGGCACGATCATATGCTTGGTCCTGTCATTCGCAAGTATGGCATGTGAGGGATGACATGAGTGACCCCTTGCACCAGCTAAACGTACCTCGAGTGCAGGATTCCACCACATGTCCACTAGGATAACATTATTGCATGCGGTCAGATTAAGGCCTGTACGATATTAAAGACCGGAATTGGAGCACTTCTCAAAGACATACCGGTACTTCCCGCTTTGAAGGAAATCAATATGCATCGCGTACTCTTGCTATTCTTGATCTTCTCGAGGCTGGCCTCCCGCTTGTCCTTTTGCATCGTACCATCATCTACCCAGTAGCAAGTCAACAAGTTGTGCCGAGACGTCGCAAGACTCGTTAACGCACATCGAACGTATTTCACCCCCTCCGCGTCCAAGAATGGCCCTATCAAGTCTAACATGCTCGTGAACTGCGAAAATATGATCGTTTTCTCTTCCCCTCCGGAACGCTCATCGATCTCTTTCAAAATTTCTAGTAACTTTCGGATCTTCGCTGAGTCAGGAGGAAGACTGGGGTCCTTCAAGTTGGTTGACTTTGGACCAGAGGTAACAGCCAACGAAGCACAGGCGTCACAGTGCACCGAGTCTTGTCCAGCAGGAAGTCTGTCGGCCGACCATGAGTAGGAAGGTCGGGATAGAAAGGAGTATGTACGAACGCGGTCTGGCATAACTGGCATTTCTTGCCGTTCGAGACTCCCATCTGACCGAATATTTCATCAAGGCCATCTACGCCGTCGTCGTCACCTTTGGTAGGCTTCGGGTCCGCAGCGTCCCTGTCGGTACGATAGTCCTTCGAGACCAGCGACGGATGATTACACGCTGAAGAAGTCAGCGCAAGTAATTCATGATCAGGGCAGCAGAGCATGCCACCTAAATGTACTCACCTTGCCTTAGCCGAAGCAAGAGTACCAACACATGGGTATAGCTAACATTCTCGCTCTCCCTGACTAGTTTGTTGACTTCGGAACTCATACGGTTCTCTAGGCGGGTATAAAATTCTTTCTCCGTGGAATCGAACTGGCATTCGACGACGTCGAGTTTACGTCCAGGAAGTTGGAGTAAAGGTTTCCCATTTAAGATTTGGTTCTTCGTCCGGCGGAGCATGATGGCCTTCAAGACGACCTTGGAAGTAATAGATTAGGTGAATGTGTGGAGTGTGCGACAGCACGAACATACCTGAAGTCTCTTCATTGCCCTATTGGGGTATCCACCCTTAACTGCCTTTGCAATCTGCTCATTGAAAGTCTGCCAGTCGTTCAATGGGCGGATGCGAAGAAATTTTATTAGGGAGTACAATTCTTCCACTGAGTTCTGCCTTAAATTCCGCACGTTGGTTTTTAGGGTAAGGGAGATTCGTCTGTTAGCTAGAGGAGATGGGACGAGGGAGCAGACATACATGGGAGTTCCTGTGAGACACCACCTGTACTTGCCTTGCAGGGCGCAGCAGGCCACTGCAGTCTTTGTATTGCGGTTCTTGATATTGTGGGCCTCATCTACACAACCGGCAAGGAATGAGGGATTCAAGGTAGGGTGCGCGTGGGTATATGGAACACAACTCACCGAGAACAATACGGTACCATTTCACTCCAAAGAGAGCATCTTTTGTCTTACCCGCCTTTGCCTTCGCCTTCAGCTTCCTCGTGAAATCTTCTGACGAACCCGAGTCGGACTCAGCCCCCGCGCCGCCGTCGCCATTAGTTTTCCCCGACTTCTTGGATTTCGACTTTTTCGACTCATCCTTCGCTTCGGGGGCATATGAGGCATATTCAGAGGAAACGATGCTATAGGATGTGATTACGACGTGCGCCTGTTGTAGCTTTAGCGGGTCTGTCGGCGCTTGTGTTTAGATTCTGCCATCAAAAGCAGGAGTGAACGAACCAGATGTCCGATGAGGACCGTGGTGCTCGACGACACGTAACCCAACAGCCATCTTCTTAATTTCAGAGGCCCATTGAGATACGAGCGCAACAGGACAGACGACCCTGAATTGTGGAGTTGAACGCCACTGTGAACAGGTACGTGCATAGAAAACACTTACAGGGTACTCGGCGCCCAGCCATCTGCCTTATCCGATTTTTTCGGACGCCCATCGACAATACGCGTAAGGGTTTGTATTGTCTTCCCGAGACTGCAAATCGTTATATAATCCAACCACCCTTTGCAGTCCTTGTAAGCTTACCCCATATCGTCTGCCAAAAGACCCCCCATTTTCTTTCCACTTTCTCGTTCCCTCATCCAGATCCTTCCCAGAACCTGATGTGGCAACAGCATGATACCGTCCGCGAACCCCTCCACCACTGCCTGTTTCATGTCGATCTCTACACCGTCCTCTACGTTGGCGACGGTACCCGCCACGAGTGCAAGGAATTCTTTTTCGGCCTCCGCTGCTGACATGTGGGGATCGTAGGTGCCTCTTGCATCCGGAAGGACGAAATTTTCAGCGCCGTCATCGTTAGCAGTATTTAAACTAAAGGGGAAAGGTTTGTTTGTGGGCAACTCGACTGGAGCTGGAACACTGTTCCATTGTGGGGCAACCCGTGGCTGAGCGCGTTCTACGGCGTGCGTCATGTTGTCTCGCGACACAACGGGGGGAGGAGCACCCGGGGGTTGTTTACCTTTCCCCAGTTGTTCGAGGACTGTCTTGGGGGGTGGGTTGCCATTTGCATTACTGGCGTTGTCGAAACCAAGTGTTATTATCTCATTTGAGAGCACAAGGTCACTCTATTACGTACATTTCCCCGTTTTCGTCTTCACTCCCTTCATCAGAAGAGATGACAATAGTGGCTACCTTGTTGCGTTTGGCAACCCCTGGCACAGTTGTGGCGGTGGTTGATGATGCAGACGAAGACGCCGTGGATGATGATGAGACGGACTTCTGTCACGCATGGCTTGAGCACGGGAGCGAGCCTTTTCAACTATGCGATAGACATGCGACTCACAGTGGTACTTGCAGGAGGCTGACCAGATGGTTTTCTCTGACCCGGCTTGAAGAACTCTGGGTAGAGATTTGGGTCCCCAAGGAGCTGCTGCCGTCTATGTAGGCAATAAATATTCAGGATATCGCAAAGAATGAGATAAAGCTATACATACTTGGATTCCATCGATAGTAGATTATTAGACAATTGAAGAGAAGCGGGATGAGATGAGAGTCGAGTTCAAGTTGCAACGCGCATGGCCAGCAGTGGCACGCGTCTCATTTAAGCAGTCACGTGCATATCTATACTTCATTTGTCACGTGTGCGTTTCTGGGTGTTACCATAACATCGATTCAGTGTTGCACATATGTAAAGTCTTCCTCGAAGTCTAACCGAAGTGGTAGTTCGACGACACGAAGTTTTAATTATAACGAACTGAGCTTATCAATCAAACGAAGGAGGTCAGCAAATATTTCCATCCAATCATGTCGCTGCGATTGAGCCCCACCTCGTTCTATGTACATACTTCACACGATCGAACTGTACCGAACTAACACATATTTGGAACCGAAGTGAGCCAAATTTTACTCAAAGTGGCTTCGCCTTGATTCGAGTTCTATTAGGTCAGTTCGGTACACCATAATGGGACGACTGGGACCCGGATGATACTTGATTAATGATTATCTACATGATTAGTGACTCTACCTACTATCTACTCGACACCTTGCTTTGTTATCATGTGGCAACGCGATTGGATGGACGTTTAGCGACTTCGTTCGAGCGCAGTTCGTTACTTCTCGGTAAGTCGAAGTGCACCTGAACTACCACTTCGATTGGACTTGGTCTGGTTCACGGCAACATTATTATAGACCTTCGCACACTCTTGTAGCGGCTATTCCTCTCGCTCTTATCTGACACCAGCTCTTCAACTCGATTGGCTGGTCATATATTGGCCGTTGGATCAGTTTTACACTACGTTCTGTATTTTGACTTCTTTTTCTCCTTTGCTTCTTATCTCGTCTGTTCTCTGTCACATCTATTGGATATCTCCTTTCATAGTATGTACTTTAACGTGCGTGACAATTATACTTGAGCTCTTTGTTACCATAGATGGCCGACGCTATACCAATTTGTTATGTGCGAGATAATAACCCGAACAATGAAGGAGCTCCCACAACGGTACACCACTGCAAGCCGATATTACTGCCGGACGTGTAGAACTGTAGACTGCTTGTCTATGTGCACCAGTCCCGGCACACCACAAGGTAAATGGTCAAAATACTCATGGATGTCACCATCTGGCAGGATCCGTAAGTATGCAGATCATCTCATCATGATGGCAACACCAGTGGACATGCTGTCACATATTCAGATCCGGGAACGGAGATGCTTCGCATGACCAGGCACCTCCATTCTTATCGGGACCCATACCAGGAAAGCTCCCTTTTAAAATGCACAGTGGCTAGCATTGTCAGATATGATGTTCGCACCATAGTATGTAAGGAGTTGGTGCATGCATACGTGGGTGCTTTATGGTATTTTTATGAAAGAAGTTGACGGGTAAGCAGATTGACACGGAATGACAAGCCCCGTTCTGTCGCTTGTCAGTAATGTCATGAATGTCTGTTCAGCACTGGGTATACGTACATAACATAGGCGAACGGGAGCGGTAGTGGTTGCCAAAGGGGTCAGAAGCCCTGGCAGTGGACTACGAACGTGTCGGAAGACCCAAATTTCCAATAGTACTAGTAGCCCTGTGCTGCGACGGGGACGGCAACCGTCGTCGAGCGGAACCGGCAGATCTGGACTGACCACTGCCATCCGTTGTTCAAGCTTTGCAGTGGGAATGCATTGTAAGGAAAAAAAAAAAAAAAAAACTCTATCACAACCACCGTTGATGGCGAACCCCCCACCTATTCCCGAATAGGAAACGGAAATGAGGAATGGGCTATGAGCGTGAGAAGAGTATTTGAGCATGTCTTTCTGAACAGAATCTGACCCTCAGCAAGTGGCTGCCGCCTTTGTCGCCAGTTTTCTTGTCCATTCGTGGTTGAGACACGCCGAGCGATAGCCCACCTGATTACTAGCCGTGGTGCGCTTCTCGACGTCTACGGCCGTTGTGCAAAACAGGAACGAAGAAGAAGCACGGTGTGCTAATCACTGCGATGGCATCAACAACGGTGGCGAGCCACACGCCGATCATGTCTGCCACGACAATCGCTTCCACCAGTCCAAGACCTTCTCTGTCCTCGGATGCTACCCGCCCTCGGCCTAGCATAAGCACCCTCTTAGCTGACCGACCTAATGGACGTGTCTCTTGCGAATCTCAACGTCCCTCACATGGCAGAGCATCTCCTTCCCCCAGGACCACATCGCGTCGCACACCCGTCCCCGCCCTCCTCGACTCCTTCCCCGTTCCACCGAGTCATATCCCACTGTCACCAGCTACACCCGTCTCTCCATCTATCCCCGGCTCAGTTTTTGGGCCACCACCCACATCACCCCCTCCTGTCCCCGGTCCTTCGTCGGCCTTGCTCTCGGATCTGTTGGCGACTCGACGGTCATTTCAAACGTCTCGGCCCGCTTCTCCTGCCAGTATTTCTGAAAACCCTCCGAGGAGGTCCGCTGATGGGCAGGGACCGGGTCAGACGGCGATACAGGTGAGACCAAGGAAGGGTTCACTTTCTTCTCTCCGGAACACTGCCTATTCCGCCGTGACGTATGATCAGGGACAAGGTGAAATCATCCATGAGGAGCCTGGTGCAGAAGTCGGACACCGTTCTCAATGTCGTACGTCTTGTCGACTTGGCCTGATTTGTCCCGTAGCTCATGTTCTCAGCAGCGCCACGCTCGGCCCCAGCACCTGCATCCGTAAATTCGCCATCGCCCCCGAGCATGGCTCCCCTCAGCGCCAGGGATGAATCGTTGAAAGTAGTAATCCCCCTTGCAACCCCCGTTACCTTGGCGCCAGCAATCGCTCGTCCGAGTGCGTCCCGTAAATCCAGTACAGGCATGTCCATGCCTCTATCAGATAACGTATGTGGCGAGGACTCGATTGCGACTATCGATATGAGCGACCTAAACGCGCTCAAGTCAGGGGATGAGGGCGACGGCGATGAATTACGCGCATTTCCTCCCTTCCCCCCTGTTCCCCCTATTCCCCATTCCGTAGGATCAGGAAAAGGAGGGCCACTTTACACCCATACTCCGCGTAAACCGAGCAAGGCATCCATATCGTCCGTACACGTGTTCCCTAATTCTCTCACAGATCGGAGCGCCGTGGGTCACGTTGGCGACGTCGGCAAGAACGGCGACGGCGTCAATGACGAGCAAAACCATCCTAATGCACATAATGATGTAGATCGTGGCGACGCGCGGTCCCGTTCGCGTTCTGCCTCTCCTGAACTATCACAAATTATCTCACTGACTCCTCGTCCACGTAAACGGTCGATACCGTCGCAACCGAGATCCCGCACGTCAAGCCTCGGGAGAGAGAGGGCGCTGAGTATGAGAAGCAGGAAAAATTCAGATTCTATGCCACCTCCTGTGCCGAAACTAAGTCCCACGCGCACGAGGACCGGCTGGGGTAACTCTGGCGTTCGTGGGGAAGATCAGTTTGAGGGGGAGACGGGTACAGTACTCAGTGAAGACATTGATGCGTATGGTTCGGACTCGAGTATTGATCTGCATACGCCCCTGCCGTGAGTGTTCCGAGAGCTTTTTTTCTTCATCCACAAATGCTAAAGATTGTGCAGTCATCTCATGCTACGCCATGGCATGCTTTCCCCCAATTCTAAACTGCTCCCGCAGCCCAGTGCTGACTCCCTCAACCGGATGAGCATAGTCTCGGACGTGTCGCATATGTCTTACTTCTCCAATGCTTCCAATGTGTCGCTCGCCAGTACGTCGTCCAAGCACCCCAAGGATTCGAGAGACACGCCTAGGAGACGAACGAGGCACCGCGATGGGAAGCTGCTGAAGGGTGGCATTGGCCTCACCACCGGTCTTGGATGGAGTGATAGGTGGGTGGATTTCCTTATTGGCACCCCGTCTGATCCAAGATTCCCCCTTCTTATATGTGATTAATTGTGCTGATCCTCCTTCCTAATCCAGTGAAGACGAAGACGCACCCTCTCCGCTGACACGCAGACTATCCCGGATTGTCCTTTCTCGTCGTACATCTTCATCTTCAATTCACTCTTCTAGGTCCACCCACTCACAACCGTGCTTGCCGCATCCGCTGTCGCGTTCGATATCACACAGCGTACTACGCGAAGTAGACGAGGTTGAGGGAGCCAGCGAGTCCGTTACCGAATGCGTTCTTTCTACCATCGACGAGTTTGGTTACTCCAATGGTGCCACATCGCGGAGTCTGCCGTCAAGGAGCGGCAGCAGGGCAGGCGGCGTAAGCATCAGTCGCTCTGGCAGCACGTACAGTACCACCTCAGGTTCTGGGTCCAGGTATAGCAGTTACTCCACTATGTCTGCACCTGCTGCCGGCTTGCGTATGCGCACAAGTTCATCGTCAAGTTCTTATGAGCACGTGGGTAGGACGATCAGTTTTTCCCGCGACAACGAGAACGGGCTTCATGGGTTGGCGGTGAGTATTCCGGAGCAGGATGACGGCGTGACACCTACGCGTGCTGCGTTTGACCGTGCAAGTTTGGGTGCTGTTAAGGGTGGTGGTGGAAATGGGATCCAAGGAGGGGACCAACCCCACACACCGAGTAGTACCACCTTCTTCAAGTAGCTTGCCTTTCCCCGCTACACCAGAGAGCACGGAGGGTATTCAGCCTCAGCATGTCGACAGTAGCAAGGGCGGACGGGGAGCAGGTCCGACTCCGAGCGCGGTCGCGTGGTACAAGGACAAGAGTCTTCCTCCTCTTCCCCGCCCTGTTGCTGCTACCGCCAATACCCATAGTGCTACTTCGAAGGGCAAATACCCTTCTACTCTTGGCCTCAGGGCACCGAGCGTGACACAGCGGCCACGAACGTTCTCCAATTCGTCTTCCGTGTCGACGAAGTCGGCCCTGGCAGCGACAAATGCCGATGGTAGCACATCAAGGGGTCCTTCCCCTGCACCAAGATATACGCCTGCTATACCATCTCCCGGAGGCACATCGACACCTCGTCCTTCGCTTGGCATACCGCGACCGTCATTGTCAGTAGTGTCTCCAGCCTCGAAGCCTCGGCCATCTCTCACGCTCCCGTCCTCTGCGCCTGTATCTACTGCGACGTCACCCTTGGTAACATCACCTGTGACCAATAGTTCTATGACAGGGATTGGTCAGGGACAATTACCACGCCCCCTTAGACTCGTCCCTTCGAGATCCACGACGTCGCCTGCGCCAGTTACCACTCCGTTATCTGACTCGACACGTTCACAGTCCCCATTCTTGTCGCAGATGCCTAACCATAATGTCAAGAAGGGCCTACAGCCTGGCGAGCAACTTCCTCGGCCCGGGCAAATCCTCACATATAACAGGAACGTGCATGACCAGCTCAAGCTACGGGCCCTTTCGACTAGTTCAGCTATCCCAAACGCAAAGGTTGGGCCTGTATCACCGGGGGGCACGCAGACGCTCTTACTGGCTTCTCAAACTGAGGTCAGTGGTGTCGGTACTTCACCGGGATCGAGCCCCCTTTCTAGTCCCGTTACGGGAGACAGTCCTAGGCCAAAACCAAGAACAGGTACGGGAATGACGTATCGGACGAATGGTACAAGCAGGATGAGGTTGCCGTCCACCCCATCACGGTAGAGCCTTGGCGAATGTGGGTTGAGCAAGCACATGCTGCGAGGTGCGTTATGCGGGGATGTATGTGATGGTGCGATTATCCGATAGTAGGCTGGGTGGTTGTATGGTTGGCTGGATCAGTGTGCAAAGATTATCTCCCGCTTGGTGTCCTCTCGCAAGTCTCTTATGCACGGTGCGATCGGCGGAGAATTCCTTTCCTGTGTTGTTCGGTTTATCCACGTCATGTCTCATTGTGCGCGACCATTCCTGCGTCCATCCGCCACATGGTATTAGGGGTTTCCACGGGATCAACATTTGTGCCACGTGGTGCCACATGCTACGCAGTTTCTTTTCCCCGCTCTCGATTTTTCCTAGGATGTCAATATCAACTATGTCAGACCACGCTGCGCGCAAGAAGGTCTGATTATGATCCGCTATGCCGGTGACAACCTTCCTCATTTTCGCTCCAACAGGCATCCCAGGAGAACATCTGATCCGTTCTTCCGTTCAATTGGTTGTCCCGTACCAACACCGAGGGTACAATGTGGCAAAGCTCCTCACCCCATTCCTTGCTTTGTGACCGTGGACTGCACATGGACCGTCGCACGATGGACACCGGCCTTGTTTTTCCTCTTTTCGTTGTTTTCTTTCTTTGCATGGTTACCACTTCGATTTCCCTGGAGAATTGTACGAGTACGGGCTTCACCTACATCACGCCACCATTCATTTCCATCACTGACATCTATCACTTTTATTTTCTCTTTGCTTCTCTTCTCTGTCTCTCACTTCTCCCTTTTTTTTCTGCGGAACGGATACCTCGCACCACTGTAGGATTGCTATCGTGTCACCCCATCGTAGTCAACATACCCTCAGTCTCACGCTCACTCAGTCATTGCTTACATCCTGCCTTGCGTAGCATGGCAATCTTTTCCACTCGACTTGCACGTCATCCTATTCTTCCCCCCCCCTTTGATTGTCCGCATTTACTTTCATTGTCTTATTCTTATCCCCGTGGTTCTCCTACCTTGTTTTCAAGTCTACTTACTGCGGCCGTTCTCCGCATCGGCAAGTTACTTACATTTGCACCTTTACATGACCTATCTACGCTACGGAGGGACGTATATATACCACACAGTACACTTGACTACTTGTATATACTTTGGATTTTTCCTTCTTTCGAACCGACGCTGTCATTTTGCGCCGAGTCGTGATTTCATTACGGAGACCTGAAAGACACTGCAACACGGCCGACGTCGTGGAAAGGGGTTGGACGTTGAATGTTGAGAGAGCAGGATCCCAGTGCAATGATGTTTGCATGGCAAACCATGGCATTCACTTTTTCCTCAGGTTTCCTTCCCGAAATTTCGCGTGTGCAGCTGGGAATGGGGGACAGACGGGTGCCAAGCGCCGAACACCTGGTCTAGGTTGAATGCTCAGTTATATAGCCAAGTTTTCATAATAACGGCTGATTTCTACAACTACTGTAACATCCATTCTCAGAGGTCCAGTTCACGTTGGTCGTTGCACATCCAACGGCCCTTAGACCAACAAGGAAAAATTACCATTTGGGACGTCGAATAGACTTGCTACGAGCTGACAGCAATACAATTTACACCTACCGCCTACCAATATATCGTCCCACTAGCGACACGAAAGGAAATGCTCCACGACCCGGAGCCGTAATTCAATGCTAGGGACTTGGCCTAAAAGCCCACGAGGCGTGGCTGCCTTTAGAGCCGTTGCAGCTTTCCTGGAGTGGGGCGTAGAAATGATTACACGCCGAGATTCACCGAGTGTTGACGGTTTGAAAGCTTCTCTAAAGAGGTAAACCAGCGCCCAACATCGTTTTCGAATGCACTGTTTTGAGAATTTGGAATATATAACGGACTAATGGATTGAAGCTGAGCATGAGCATGTCCTCATGCTTCCTGATGGTTACGCCTAGGCCAGCTGTCACACAGCGGGTGGGGTTTGTGCTGCGGTTGGTCATTATGCTCACCGCGCCAAAGGCATGAACTCGATCCACTCGTGTTGATGAATCGTCTTGGTGCTATGCTCACGAAGGCCCCTTCAGGGATTGCGATGCAATCACCAAAAGGTTTCCACCCTAGCCCTGGCCGGGGTTCGCAAGAATCGGACTCGCGTCAGCGACAATACTCCACGGACGGTACTTATCGCTTGAAGCGATCGACATGCCTGCACGTTCCCTACCAAGCCCCAAGTCAATGATACGAGTTTTTGACGTACGACTTGGTGGCATCTCGGATCGTTCTGGTCGTCGGAAATGATGGGCTCATGGCCTGCAGGCACTGCTTAGAATGGAATAGAGTTCCACAATTTGAATGCACACATACGATACGGTGTATTTCTGGCGAGTACTTCTCGGGGCCAGGGACGAATGAAAGCCATCCCATGTTTATGCTATGTTGCTGTGGGTGCCGGACAAGTCTGCATGTGTCTGTTTTTGCACACCTCTAGGAGCCAACGAGGCCCACACCTGTGCCTTCTATGAAGAACCACCAGCTGACAGATTAAACACGAACGCCAACCGTGATCCTGTATCAGTGACATAACAACATGCATAGACCAACTCTGGCAAGAGCTTACGGTCATACCATGTGCGGTACACGTCCAAATCGTGCCATCCTGTAGGAAATCGATGCGAGTACTGGACAGTGAGGTGATTGAATGCAGCAGATGCCCACCGCGCGGAAGTTCCTGGAAGAGATCGAGTGATATTCCCAACAGACCCCGACGCCGATGACTTCGGAAATAAATTGTGGTCTGATAGACGGGGCTAACCGCTACTGTCTTAGAGCCCTCCCTTTCCCTGTCCAGAACTGAGTGGGCTCCTGAGGAAACCGGTCCATATTCCGGTGACTCGGAGAAATCTGCGGGGCAAGCAGTTGGAAGAAGAAAGCTTTATGGCACGGTGTACATGCGGAAATGCCATAACTCCACCATTTCCTTGTTGATCGTGTTCTGTGAAGCTGCGGAGGCCTCCTGGCCGGTTGGCTTCGGAGGGGCCCGTCAGTGGTGTATGTGCTCACCAAATCCATCAAGGAACCTCACCCTTCCCGCACGACCCTTGCATTCGTTCATTCATTCCCAAGTGCTGCAATACCAATAGCTTGCAAGAGAGCATAGCAGGGATACCGAAATCACTAAATCATGATAAGCGTGACGTACCCAATATAAGCAACCAAGAGATACAGAGCGAGGTCACCTCGGGGAAAGAAACATGAACTTGTTCTGTGCTACTTGAAGAGGTCCCTAGACTCCCTAGACTTTGTACCGCCAAACCCAACGTTCATCGGATATCACGCATAGCCGTTGATAATGGCCTTGGGACTTCAGATCACGGCCAGTAGGTAGCCTGATATTCCGCGAATTTGTATTGACTTTGCTCTAGCCGGTATTCGTGGTGCCTTGATAATGCTTTGCAATATCTTGTAAGGTCATGTTCACCTATCCTGTTGTACACGATGGTGTTTGGGGACCG